>CM069907.1:96779476-96837007 GCA_036172215.1 Camellia granthamiana | reverse complement strand
AAATTAATCCTCTACATTAAATAATCTCAATTATACTAATCTAAATTAGGCTCTAATTCCTATTCAATTATTTAATTCCAACCTATTAAAATTAGCGAATAAAACGGAATCAATTTTTAATTAAATTTCCCCGATAACTCTAAAAAGTCCAATTAACATAGTCTTGTACTCAATTTTGATTTTTGAACCCAGTAAGGTCGTCAATTTCAATTCCAAAGTTGTATTCTCAACAAATAATTTTTCAATTTGGACAGATATACACAAATTAAATCATATAATCCGCAATTAACACATGGATAATTCAGATAATTATAATTTGCATTTTTGGGATATTACACCTAGTGATCACACGCTATTGCCTAAAAATGGAACAAATTTGAAACAGAGCAATCGTTCGCTCCATGAAGTGCGATTGATCGCTTCCCCATAAATTTCAATTTTTTTTTTCAATTATCTTAACTCCTAAAATCAAAACATCAACAATTCAATTCAGTAAATCAATCACTAACTCAAGTTTTTGAATAAACATAGTCAATCTATCAAATGAAGCAAGAAAAGGGTCGGGTCAAACTCGAGGTGTCACAATAGGAGCTTGAGCGCTTGATTCTTATGAATCACACTCAGGCCAAGTTTGGCAACTCAAAAATAATCCATCTTTTTATCTTTTTTCTATCACATCACCTCTCTACTTTTCTACACATCTTTTCGTAAAAAGATAAAAAGTGCACTTATTTTGGTCATCCCAAACGACTCCTAGTCAAACTATGTCGGCTCTTGGCAGGGTATTTTTATGGTCTTTTCAAAACCTTTTGCCCTCAAATTGTTTTGTAAACAAATCTAATCTCATCTTCTTGGTAGAGATTCGTGAATTCAAGCTTCAGATATATTTTCTTTCTCTAGAGTTTCATCTAAGCTTGTGCTTCAAGAGTCCATTGATGGATCTATCAACCTAGAATATAAACCATGTTTTAAAACCTGTCAATTGCCTTTAGATTGGTTATATTGATTTGAAAGAAATCTAAAAAACTTTATTATTCATCCATATAACACTATGATCGATTGAGGATTGAAGTCATTCATGTGGAGATTGGAGCTTAGAGCTTCGTGGTGATTCTTGGATTTACAGAGCTTGTTGGCGCAAGGAGTCTTGTTGCTATTGGTATCATGGTATTTATCCAGGGAGATACTTTTTCTATAAGGTTTCCACTTAAATAATTATGAATCTCTTGCTCTATTAATTCCTTAGATTGTGTTAGATGATTATTGGTATGGAGAAATTACTCATAAGTCCCATTTTGATAAATGTTACTCTAATTAGTCCTGAATGTTTTTTATTAAACCATTTAGTCCTAAAAAACATCACCAACATCACTAATAAACATCATAAAAAATCAACATCATAAAAACATCAATATCATCAACTACATCGTAAAACATCATCAAAACAACATCCTAAAACACCACAACATCATTAAAAACAACGTCGTAAAAAATTACACATCAGATTCATTTAAACATAAACACCAAAAATCAAGTTTTTGTATTCAACCATTCATTCACTGGTAACACCCTTTCTACAACTCTGTTCTTCTGTTCTAACTACACGTCTGGAACTTGCTCACAACATCAAACATTAGCCACAAAATCCTTCAAACCCTGTAAAGCAAACTTTGTAGCCACAAAACCAACCAACAAAGACAACCCAAACAACACGAGCCTTGCAATCGCAATCGGAACACAAATCAAGATGTTCAACCACTCATAAACCCCTTCAATCCTCTGCGTGTGGTTCCTAAACGGATCGATTGTGGTTCCTAAACGGATTTCGACAGGCCTAGCACCCAGAAACTCAAATGGATTCTCAATCCCCAAATGGGTATTGTTTGTTTGATCATTTTGAATGTTGGGTTGATTGGAATTCCGATCGTCATCGACGGTGTTGATGATGATGTTTTATCTTGAATGTCGGATCTGTGATGTTCCAAATCTATCACAACAACAACAATAATAGTAATCAACAACAACAATAAATTAAAAAAAAAAATAGAGAATGACTTCGATTTGTGACTCGGATCTATGGTTTCATGTCTTTCTTTGCAAACTTGTAGATGTATGTGTATTATTCGAAGCTTTAGTAACGGAGCTTCAATGCGGACCCAAACTTGTAGATATATAGAGAGAGAGGGGGGGAGAAGGATGCTAGGGTTTTGGACTGACATCAGGGGAGGAGATCGGATTTAAGACGGCGGAGGAGAGCGGTAGGCAACAAATGTAGTTGATGTTAGGGTTTTGGACTGACATCAGGGGAGGAGATCAGCGATGGAGATGAGTAGCTCTGGTGCGATGGCTGCAAAGGAGTTGCAGCTATGGAGGTTTGAGGGAGACGAAGGAGTTGCAGCTATGGAGGTTTGATGTAGTTGATGTTATGTTGATGTTTATGTTGATGATGTTGTTATGGGTACAAATGTAATGTAGTTGATGTTCTGTTTATGTTTATGTTGATGATGTTGTTATGAGTACAAATGTAAATCGAGGAGAGACTCGACTGAGTGTTTGATGATGTTAGATTAATAAATATAATGGTGGATGAATAATGTTTGATGTTCTAATGAATTTGATGATGGATTTCGAGTAATAGTTTTAATTTTTTTAAAATAAATCTGATGTTTGATGTTTGACGAATAATGTTTGATGCTTGATAAATAATTCTAATGTTTTATGGTTGTATTTGATGTTTGATGAATAATGTTTGTTGTTTGATGAATAATCTTAATGTTTAATGGTTGATGTTTGATGAATAATCCTGACGTCAGAATTATTCATCAAACATTAGATTATTCATCAAACATTAAACGTTTTGATGTTCAATGTTTGATGTTTGATAAATAATTCTAATATTTAATGGTTGTGTTTGATGAATAATATTTGTTGTCTGATGAATAATCCTGACGTTGCTAATGTTTGATGTTTGATAAATAATTCTGACGTTACTATGTTTGATGAATAATGTTTGACATAAAAATGCCTATAGTAAGCTTTTAGAGAAATAGGACATATTAGTCTAACAAAAAACATTCGGGACTAAATGGACTAACATTTCCAAATTTGGGATTTATTGGTGCTTTCCCCTATTGGTATTGATCAATAATTTGTTTGCTTTGCTATTTATTAAAATTGGTTGAGTGATTAGGTAGAATTAACCTATATATCCACTTTAGGGTTAATTACTTCTGGTGTGATTGTTTTGATGACAATGCAAAAAAAAAATGCAAAAAAAATGAAAATTCCATCATGTGTCTAAAATTTGTACTGATGCATTCCAATACAACTATTATAATTTGAGGGCTGATTTGGAAATTTGGCTATTTTAATTATTATTATTATTTTTGACTATTTTAGCAAGGTTAAAAAAAATTGTGTTTAGGATGATAGTTGATTTTTTAAAAATTAATTTGATGATTGTGAGAGAAAAAAAGAAATGATTATGATTTAAAAGTGATCTTTTGTCATATTGATTATTTTAGTTTTTTTTTTTTTATTGACTATTTTAACCAAAAAACCAACCAATCCAAGTTCCCAACCTATTGATAATTATGTAGTTTTTTTTTAGAGTGCAAACAGTGTCATTCCCTTGTTTTGTTTGGGGATTGTGTGGGCTACACACAAATCGGATTGGTTCGATTTTAAAGTAAATTAGAAACTGAATCAGTTCTTACAATTTCAAAAAAATTGAAACCGTAACTGAACTGTTAAATTTGTGGAATCGGACTAGAATTGAACTATATAAATCAGTTCGGTTCGATTCGATTTTACGGCTCTAGAAAATTTATATAATAATAAATATGATATATATTTTTTGTTAATAAATAAACTAACAATAATTGATTTGGTTAAATTGATTACAGTTTATCATTTTCACAATAAAAGCTTGTATTAAAGTCTTATAATTTTTTTTTAAAATTTTAATTTTTACATATAAAAATATAAAAATATAAAAAATATAATAAACAAATATGTCACGGTTCAGTCCGATTCAAAACTTAAAGCAAAGTCTTGAAATCGGAAACCGAATCAATTTGAACGGTTTTACCATTTTCAAAATCAGAATCAAAACTGAAACTAATAAAAACATACCAAATCGACCGCTTAGACCGAATTTAGCTGATTTATCGATTCAACTGATTTTCTTTTTACACCCCTAGGACTGTGACCTGTCACACTCCCCCATAATAGGAAAAGTTCTTTGAGTTATGTTAGGGACTCTAAATAATCTACTAAATTTTCTACCAAACCTCTTACATAGGTGTGAAACCCACATATATGTAGATTTTTATGGGTCTTGTAACCATGTAAGAGGTTTGATAAAAAATTTGATAGATTCTTTGAAATTCATAACATTTTCCATATTCTTTCTCTTATATTGGGATGATTGTGCACTTATTTGATAAGTAGGTTTATTTGGATCATATTATTTTTTTAATTATATATATATATTTATAAAAAGTAAAAAAAGTATATTAAATAAACAAACCTTAAACAACCCCGAAGAACTAAAATATTCTCATAGATGACAGTTTGTTAAATTTTTTATTTTTCATGTTTTGTTATTTTATAGTGAACTTTTTTTTATACTTATATCAAATTTTTGTTTAGATGCACCTAATTTAAATGTACTTAAAAATTAATGAAAAAATATAAAAAGAATTCAATAAATACAAAAATGGTGAAAATAAATTGAAAATTTGCATTTAATGATTTTTTTAATAAAAAAATTCACAATTCTCTTTTTATTTTTAAGTATATGTAGATTAAATGAATTTAAAAAAATAATAAAAAAATTACTAAAATTAAATAATATGAAATTTCTTTTGAAAATTGCAAATATTTGGTTTTGAAGTTTTCAGAACAGTTTTTGAGTTTTCAATCCGTATTTATTTTAATTTTTAGTAAACTTTTTAAATATTTTAATCAATATTTTTTATTTTTTAGATCTACTTAATCTAAATATATTTAAAAAGTCTAAAATTTATGATTTTTTTTTTTATAAAAAAGACTCACTAATTACTAAAAAGTATAAAAGTTTTGTTATTTTTATTGAATTTTTATTTTATTTTTAAAATATATTTAGATTAAATGAATCTTAAAAAAACAAAGCTAAAACGTGAAAACAAATTTTCTAAAAAAAAAAATTACGAATTAAAAACTGAAAAAAATATTTTGCAGAACTCATATCAAATTCTGGTTTTTTCTGAAAAGATAGTTAAAAGTTGATTTTTTTGACTTTTTTAAATTTTTTTTTGAAAAACGTGTAAAAAAATATGAGAGATGTAATTTAAAATAAGTTAAAAGCTAAAAGATGATTTTTAACCATCTTTTTAAAATAGCCCTCTGAATTAGGAGAAAGAGGAAAAAAAATTTGTGTGCCAATATATACAATGTATTACTATCTTTTATCAATTATAAATATATATGTTGCATATTATTCACCAAACACCCACGTAGTGTATGACCTCATTATCAAAATCAATTCTCATATAAAAATTAGAAAAATGATTTTTCCCCCAATTTTGAGCCCCCTCGAACAGCCCGAATGGAGAAAGAGAGAAAGAGAGAAAGAGAAGAGGGAAGAGAGAGAGGGCCCTTCCTCCGCCTCCGCTGCCGCCGATTGACCAGCCGATCGTCGCAGCAGCTCGTCGCCGTCGCAGCCCCGCTGTCGCCTCTGCTTCTGCCTCGCAGCCCCTGCCTCTGCCTCTGCCTCCGCCTCCGCCCCCGCCCCCCTGCCTCTGCCCCCCGTCTCTGCCTCTGCCTCCCGCCCCGCCTCCGCTTCCAGCCCGATTTTGTTGGCCCCCCTCCAGTTATTCTTCTTCTTCCTCCTTCTCTTTTGCTTCTTCTTCTTCTCTCCTTCTGATTTTCTTCTTCTGGAAAAAAAAAAAAAAATCAGAATGACGAAACGACGTCGTTTTTTAATTCGGGGAGATTTGGGGGCCTTGATTTCGACTACCAATCACTTCCATAAAAATTATTCCCTCGACTTGGTTTGAGAAAAGATTATTTTAATAATTTTTTAATATTTTATAAAAAGATATGTAAACAAATTTTTTTTAATATTTTATAAAAAGATATGTAAACAAATAAAAATAATAATATAATATTATTTTATTGTTATTATTATTATTATTTTTGACTAAAACGTAGGGTTGTCCGTGAATAGGCACTGAACAGCCTTAGAGCATCTCCAATGGAGCTGCTATATCAGTTGCCAAAGCTAAAAAATTGACAGAAATGGCAAAAATAGTCTCCAACGGTCTGCTATTTCACTTGCCAAAGATGACAGATGCCATATGTGTTCTCAAATATGGCAAGTGAAATAGCATATGCCAACCTTGCCAGATCAGCAAAATCCAACAGAAATTGGCACCAAATTCAGTTGAGAAAACAACAGAATTAATCCAGTAGGGAAGCTATTTTCCAAAATCAAACCCAATTTTTACAATCAAGCAAATTTCATATGAAGACAGATCGTGTATATATATATATGATCAAACCCATGAAGACAGCTTGTATATATATATGATCAAAATCAAACCCAAAATATATATATGATCAAACCCATGAACATCTGCTGACCGTATATATATATAAATATGTGATCAAAATCAAACCCAAAACATATATATATATATATATATATATGATCAAACCCATTAAGACATAGCAAACCGTATATATATATGATCAAAATCAAACCCAAAACATATATATATGTATATATGAAGATAGATATTTTTTATGGAGACCAAAACACATAAAGACAGAATTTTTTGATGGAGATCAAGACAAATCAAAATATATATATGCAAACAGATCAAAACATATATATATATAGATGAAGATCGTACCAGAGACGGAGAGTACACAGATCGGAGGGAGACAGAGTCAAACCAGAGAGAGGGGTTCCGATCTTGGAGGAGAAGGGGGAGATCGGGTTCCGATCATGGAGGAGAAGGGGTTTCGATCTTGGAGGAGAAGGGGAGATCGGGTTCCGATCTTGTGCTCTGTTTGGTTTGTGCTCTGTTTAATTTCGGCCATGGAGGAGAAGACACAGTGAGAATGAGAGGGAGATGAAGAGCTATGGAGGAGATGAGAGGGAGATGAGAGGGAGATGAGAGTGAGAAGAGACTGAGATAGATGTATGGCAAAATAGTGATGGGTCAGTGTAAATAAAAGAGCCGTTGGGCTCTATTTGGTTTGTTCAACAAAAAAAAAAAAAAATGTATCATCTCCTTCAACCAAAAAAATGTAGTTAAAAAATTTTTCATAATATTTTGGTGGGGTGAATTAATAATATTTTTTGGTGGGGTGAATTAATAATATTTTTTTTTTCAATTTTTCAAATTTTTTTATTTTTTATATTTGTCTAGTTGGGAATAATATAAATATATAATTTTTTTAACAAACAGGTAAAAAAATGTTACAAAAGACAAAAAATAAATAAAAATAAAATCACAAAAAATCTATATCCAAACAACACCTACAAACTTGAAGGGAAAGTTGGTTGAGATTTGCCATATATAACAAGTGACCATTGAAGCACTATTGCTATAATTTGACAAAATAATACTATTCATTGCCAAATTATAGCAATAGCAACCCCAATATAGCAACAACCATCGGAGATGCTATTACAAAGGGAGATAGTAGAGTGTTGAAGCAACAACCACTTTCTCTGTGATTCTGTGAATGGAAGCGAAAGCCATACCAAAAAAAAACCCATCATTCTCTCTCTGTGAAACTTACATATCAACAACATGACTCGCCGCCCATCATCGGAGAACTCCACTCACCGCCCTTAAACCTCCACCGCAAAATTTTGCACCCCAAAAGTAAGACCAAGTTTTTTTTGTTTTGTTTTGTTTTGTTTTTTTTTGTTTTTGTTTTGGGATTTCACTTTTACAGTTCATCTCCTCGTTTGTAGTTGATTATTTTGAATTTTGTTTGATTTGTGATTTTTTATTTTTATTTTTCTATTGATGCATTGTAGGTGTTTGTTGAAAGTCCACATAGAAACAGTATGTCCATTTTGGAATCACAAGTGGCCAATAGTGCAACCTTTCAAATATAACAAAACCCTGTTCAGTTGATGTTTTAGAAACAATTCATGTTTCAATTGCATCATCATCATCAGATGCTTGATGCTTGTCTCTCGCTCAGCTCTTCCTCGAGATGGGTCGATTGCCGTTGTTATAATATGTGTTGTGAAAATGATACTTGATCCGTAACGTCACTCCGTAAAATATATTAACATTCTTTTGAACCACGAACCCTACATTCTCAGTTCTGTTCTTGTAGCACTACTTATATTTTGCTAATTTTCATTTCAAGAAATATATATTAGTATAGTTACCAATTAATGCAATTAATTATTATTTTTTATTTTTGTAAATTGGCATTTGAAAGAGTTTTGGTTTGGGTTTCTGCAGGGTACTTTCAGATATCTAACAGGAGGTAAAGGGTTCGACTCTCCCCATCCATATGTGCCTTTTTTTTTTTTTCTTCTTCTTCTTCTTCTTGTATTTGTTTTTTGGATCTTTCTTGTATTTGTTGGTTTGTTTGGTTAAATATGTTGAACTTTCTTTCATAATTGAATGCCCAGTTTTGAATTGAAATTGATCTCATATAGATTGACATTGTGTTTGATTGAGTTTTCAGAACTTATTTTCTAACTAAAAAATTAGAAACTAGATTGACAAAAATAAATATAAAAGGATTATTTTAAAATTATTTCTGCCCAAAAATGAGAAAATCATATGAATGCAATGAGCTTATATATTTTTTCCTCATTTTTTTCACCTTTTGATTTTTTTTCTCCAAAAAGCAGATTGTGAAATTCAACCAAACAGAGTTTCGGAGCCAATACCAGCTAACGTTTTTGAATTTTTATTAAGAGGACATGGAGCAGTGGCATTGCACATCTAGGACATGTTTTGAGATGTAACTGGACTGTATATTGATTATTACCTCATCAGCATCATCATTAGACAGATGGTTTGGTGGTTGTGGGGTAGGGCAGGAGGCTATGGTTTTCTCTATAGACATCAGAGAGGATTCAATTACCAGCAAAACTGTAATCTGGTCAATGTAAAGTTAAAATGGGTGAAAGATAGGGTATTGGATGCTGTCATAGCTGGTGAGAGGGATCTCAGGGCAGTCTGCACCATCGTTTCCATCATATCCTCTGATCCTCGACGTTGTTTACCTGTTTACCATCTCACCCGCTGTCGAGGACAACTCGGACTTCCACATGATCTTAGGCTTTCCACCTTTGTCAGGAGATATCCCACTATTTTTTATGAATTTCAAGTCCCTGACAGTGGTGGCACTCTTGTCCCATGGTTCTCCTTGACTCCCGAAGCCCTAAATCTCCATCAAGAAGAACTCAATATCGTTCAACAGTATCAGAAGGACCTTCTTGATAGACTTTGTAAGCTGCTCATGCTCACCAAAGAAAGGACTCTTCCTTTACAAACAATTGACCAGCTAAAATGGGACATGGGTTTGCCATATGACTATGAGCATTCCTTGATTCCACAGCAGCCTGAGTTATTTCTGTTATCTCGCCTTCCTGATGATCGTGTTGGCTTAAAACTTCTATTATGGGATGATCGTCTTGCTATCTCGGAATTGCAAAAAAATGATGTTTTTCAGCAAAAGGAGGATGTTAAAAGCGGATGCTTAGCCTTTCCAATTCGATTCACAAGGGGTTTTGGATTGAAAAGAAAGTGCATGCAATGGTTAGATGAGTGGCAGAGGCTTCCTTATACTTCCCCTTACTCGGATGCCTGCCACTTGGATCCCCGTACAGACATATCTGAGAAGAGGATTGTTGGAGTCTTTCATGAGTTTCTCCATCTTACCATACAAAAGAAAACTGAACGTAAGAATGTGAGCAATCTTCGTAAACCACTAGCCTTGCCCCAGAAATTTACGAAGGTGTTTGAGCGCCACCCTGGCATCTTCTACATTTCAAAGAAGTCAGACACTCAGACTATTGTTCTTAGGGAAGCATATGACCGCCATCAACTCATCCAAAAGCACCCCCTTGTTGGTATCAGAGACAGATATTCAAACATGATGCAAAAGGGGTTCCTTGATAGGAGTAAGGGTTTGTACAAGAGAAGTGCTGATGCAGGCTTGGAGGATGGTGCATTACAAAATGTTTTTATTGATGAATTTAGTGACAAGAGTTATAAATCTGAAGGAGAGTCAGAGGGTATTTTGTTTTCTGAATATGAATCAGATGATTCAGAAGCATAATAAAAAAAAATATTCAGAGTGGGGGAAGATTAAGCACTACAAGGAGCGTTTGATTCCTCTCCAGGTATTGTGTAACTTTGCAACAAATTTTCATTTTTTCATTTTTTTGAGCCTAGCAATTCAGCATGTACTTGTTCTAATGCAGCACAGCACCTCTTGAAGGATCTTGAGCATCCATGACTGTGTTCTTTATAATTTGGAATTGGGTAAAGCTAGTATACGTTTTGTGTACATGGACTCACTCACAGCTATGGTTCCAACTATTATACATGTTTTCTTACGGACTTATTGGAATTTGATGTGTGTTCCGGCTGACTGGATATCAAAATTTTCATGTTTCTTACACAACATTGGAGGATGTAAACATCAAGGCACTTGTGGATGATGCAGATTCGGAAGTGGGAGGGAAGATGTTAGACTTTTAATGACAAAATGGGCGACAGGATTCAAGTCTTTTTGCAGTAAATAATTTGGTTTAATCCTTGAAGCTCCAACATTAAGGTACGGTAGTAACGCTTGAAATATAAAACCAAGGATAAATTACATTGATCTCCCTTGAAGTTTGGAGAAAATACAGCAAGTCCCGCAGTTTTGACATATTTACACCAACCTCCCTATTAGTAAGGCTAAAGGAGTCGAAACTAATGAAAATGATATAAAGGCATAAGGATAATCAAGGAAAAATGTACATTATAGTGTAAAAGAGATGACAACATTATTTTTTCATTCATATGACTAACAAATTATTGATGAAAAAGACGTTAGTGTTGTGTGAATTAGAATCTTAAGGGAACCCAATGCAATTATGTCAAAATTGTGGAGCTTACTGTATTTTTTCCCAACATCAAGGGAGACCAATGTAATTTACTCTAAAATCAATTTGATGAAGTGTATACAATATGTCAATATGTATAATATATATATATAAAATAAGGCAACTCAGTTTTTGAATCTTGAAGTAGACATTTGTCCTATATGTCACTTTGGACAATCAGATTCAACGGTCTATTTTGTCAAACACTTTACTATCTCCCTTCAGATACAATTTTGAGTTTTAAAATTTGAAATCCAGCTACATGAATCATCTTCTTCATCTCAGATTCTCTCAATCACCCTCTTCCTCCCCTCCCAGTCTGTTTTGCAAATTGCGCTGGAGAACCAAAACCCGACATCACACTCTCACTTTCTCAAAGAAAAGCCCTAAAATTAATGAATACCACACTACCCTAAGAGGAGGAAGATGATGCGACATTGGCAAAGAGGACAACTATTCCGGAAGATTCTGCATCCTCAAAACTGCATGCATGAACTCCAAGCACAACCGCTCCAAGTGATTGTTCATGTCTGATTATAAAACATGTTTTGATCTTATTTGTTTTGATTCGTTAAGGTCATTAGTGCCTTAATGGAGCTTCATTTTCAAACACCTAATGGAGCATGTACTGTAGAAAGGAATTTCTATCTCTATCCAACAACAATGAAGGTTTATTAACTGTGTATAATTCTTTGTTAAAAAAAACAACCACCCATGTCCATGCCCATTATATTTAATTTAAATTTTCAAGGAAAGGGTGTTTTCAAGAAAAAAAGGTTTTCCCCAATATTTACCCAAACAATTGTGCTTTAAGTTGTGGTTGTTTGTTTATTTTTCTGCTAACTGTTTATGTTTTTGGTATTTGTTCGTTTGCTATCATTTGAATAACCATGCATTTACTTGATGTGAATTTGTTTGCATCATCAGACCTGGTTCTGCAGTTGAGAAAGGAAAGCTCTCAAGGAAGATTTGAAGCTCAATCATACTGCCTATGAGTCTCAGAAGTACCTCTCTTCTCTCGTTTTGTAATTCCCTGTTTATTTGCTTTTTTATTTATTTTTAATTGTTTTGCCCTTGTTTATTTTCGCACACATACACCTACACAAAACAAACTTTTATAAAACTTGTGGTGAGTTGATTTTTCTTCCAATTAATTTTATTGTTTACTTAATATGTGGATTTCATGTCATCTATTGATTCTATTGCTCATTATTCATTTTTTTTAAAATTTTTTTTTTTTTATACCTCAGGTCATAGAGGAGCAACATCCAACCCCAAGGGGTTTGGCTTAGTAGGAGGAGAGGCAACCAAAAGGTTTACCACCCAAAATGTTGCATGGTTGAATCCACGAAGGCCAAACATTCCAAACCTTGGGGCCACTGGATGTTTGCCTGGTCGTTAACTTTAGGGTCTTGGGATTAGTCGAGGTGTGCATAAACTGGCCTGGACACCCAGTTATTAAAAAAAAAGAAAAAAAGAGGACAACATCCATAGGGTAAGCACACTGTATCTTATGTTATCCACGTTATTTAATATTTCATTATCTTTATCTACCATAGTTTATTTAATACTTTAAAGGGGTGGAGGAATTCTGTTTCTCTATTTTTTCTTCCATTCACCTAGCCATGTTTACTGGGTCCATGAGAATATCTTTGGTATAGTTTTGTTAGATAGCGGATAATGACATATGTAGGGTTATTATTTTGGTTACTAGTTCTTTGTTATTTGGTCATTGTTCAGTTAAGGGATTTTACTCTTTTTGTTTTTTTTTGTTTTTTTTTTCAAGTTTATTGTTGATGATACTTGATTTCTACAACTAGATGGTGTTGAATGTACTTGAAGTTTTTTCTAGAGCTATTGTGTTCATTGATGGCATTAATTGTTTTATTTTTATTTTTTTATTGTTGATGGTACTTGATTTCTACAATTAGATGGTGTTAAATGTACTTGAAGTTTTTTCTAGAGCTATTGTGTTCATTGATGGCATTAATTGCTTTTTAGGTATTATAAGTGCTTTGAGTTTTAATTATATTTTTTGGTGAGTTTTCTATGATTCTATTAGATTGAAAATTTTGGGTATACTGTCTTATTGCAAAGTATTTCTCTCCATGTTTGATCAACATAAATCCTGTTTTAGCGTGCTTTTTGGGGTTTTAATTATATTTTTTGGTGAGTTTTCTATGATTCTATTAGATTGATAATTTTGGATATATACTCAGATTGCAAAGTATCTCTCTCCATGTTTGATCAACATAAATCCTATTTCAGTGTGTTTTTTGGGGTTTGCCATGGTGCTCTCAAATTGCAAGTTTTGGGTTTACAAATTATCTTTCTTGCCTTTTCTATTAGATTGCTATAGATTGTACATCAATTTTTTTTTGGTAATTACCAATGACCTGTACTAACGGCAATTTTTTTTGGGTTGGAGTTGGATAAATACTTTGTGATTAAGTTTTTTTCTTTTCATTGTTATGAACATTATAGAGATCTTTTTGTTTTTAGTATGATTTTGTTTGTACGTTTATGCATTTAATTTTTCGTTCGTCTATATGTGTATATGTGCCATAAAGGTTTAAGATTTATAATTTTTAATCATTCTTTAAAGCAAACCAATTATTTGTAGGGGGATTTAATAGGAAATCATTTTTCAAGTACTTGTATCTCAATTAGTCCATAACATATTCTTGTATTCCAATAAGTCCTATTCTTTAGACATTTGATTCACTAAATCCTAATTCTCATATTTAAGGTATTTTATAGATAATTTTATTCTTATAAATATTTTTTGAACGCTTAGCAATTTGGTGATGTGAACATTCATATTTTACAGTGTGAATGTTCACATCACGAAATATTCACACTGTTAATGTGAATATTATTATTAGGAGTATTTTGGTAACTATATCATTCATAGGATTCATTGAAATATAAAAAAATAATTTAAACTAAGTGGAACATAAGTAGGTGAAGAGAGAATTATGAATAAGTGCCATTTATTTGTATATTATTTCTAACAATTGAAATGAGTTAATATGCCTTCATTGTTGTTGGATAGAGGAGTCGTCATTTTTTGATAAACTACAGTGGAAACAAGGCTTCAATGTGATGCTTATAGGAACCGTTATCATCCAATAGCTAGGATTCCAAGGTTCAATCATGATGGAAAAGGGTAGTGATGATCAACAACATTCTATTGAAGGTCATAATTTATGAAAACAGTAAGTAGCTTTCTAAAGTACTCTCAAATAAAAATCCTTTCTACAGTATATGTTTCATTAATTTCAAATTAGGGAGATGCTATGTAAAAGGGTGTAAATGGTATGCCTTTCATAACATTATTATAAAATTTTGTAACATAAATTATAAATTGACACAAATTTTCTTACCACAAAAGTATCCATTTGGTTTAGTTTTTAAAAATTGAGTTGTATTTTGAAAGATAAGTATTTGAAAAGAGCTTTGAAAATTGAAAACTTGTTTGATTATGAGTTTTGAAAATAATTTTAGAATGATTTGTAGGTTTATTTTTATTTTTTTATTTTTTATAGTTGAACAGATGAATGTGGGAGAAAAATTGATTGATTGATGTGTAAAATGTGAAAGAACAAGAGAGGAGAGAGGACAGAAAAAAATTGATTGATGGATGTGTAAAAAAAAAAAAAAAAGAGAGGAGAGGAGAGAGAGAAAACAACTTTGAAAACAATTTTCAAAAATGGTAAACCAAACATATTTTTTGATTTTTCAATTCAAAAGTTAATTTAAAAATTAAATCAAGCACTACCATAACTTTCACTTTAGGGTGTATGTATATCATAAATTCATTATGCGAAACTTTTATCACAAATTAGTGTGACATAACTTTCAAAAAAAAAAAAAAAAAAAAATCGCAATTTTCTTACGATGTACTTTTTTAGGAGTGCACTTCATAAGTTTTCCTTCAAGATATCATTATTATTAATTTTTCTGAAAATGTTTGTTTAAATGATTGGTGGTTGATTAAGATGAAAAAATACTTCCAAAGGAAGAGAGTGGCCATTGTAATGTTCACCTTTCAATGGTAAGACTTCCAAATTGGTTGCTGTTGTTTGTATAATGATTAATTTGCTCTTTGAGATAACATAGAGAAATGAAAATAGTAATAAGATTTGTTTTACGTTTTAGAACATTGTAAATTTTCTTGCCTTTTCATCTTGCTGGAGTGGTGTGTTAGTAACAGTGACAGAGCTAGAATTTTGGTTCAGAGGGGGTACCATTGAGTTGAAATATTAATAAAAATCACAATCAAATTTAATTTAATTTTTATTTGATGGTAGGAATAAAAAGCACTGTAATGCAAATGTTTTATTTAAATATAAGCTCGAGTTAACCGATCTTAATCATTTTTTGTTTTTAATTTGATTTTATATATGATAATCACATGGTTTGAAAAATAATCACATACCTTATAAAATATGAAAACGAAATTATACTAAGTTGTACACACAAAAGAGATGTAGATAGGAAAAAAAGAAAAGAAAAGAAATGAGAGAGAATGTGAATAAATAATACAAAGACACTATTATATATCACTTATTTTTTTTACAATTTTGAATCATTGAATTACATAGTAATATATTATTAGCTGTTGTTAATTGTGTAATAAGCATCTCTAAACAAAGGAACTAATTATGAGTATTCATATAAGAGGTGATATAACAAAAAACTTAGTGACATATAATATTCCTCTAATATAAAAAATTGGTGACTCATAGTGATATATTAAACAAGTTTTTTTGTTTGAAGAGAACATGTAAAGAAAATAGTGATTTAAAAATTTAATATCATATTTGAATGGATAAAATTGAAACTTTTTTTTTTTTTTACTAGAAGCAAAAGTGTAATTTTTCAAAAGTTGAGGGAGAGAGAGGATGTGCCCCCTTGGTCCTTACTTTCCTCCGTCATTGGTTGGTAGATTTGCTATGAAGCCTTTCACATTTTTTAGTGAATCTGGTTGTTTTTGATTATGTTTTTCATTTTGAAATTTGAAAAAGAAGAAGAGGATTTTAGATC
Organism: Camellia granthamiana; assembly: GCA_036172215.1. Classification (NCBI taxonomy): domain Eukaryota; kingdom Viridiplantae; phylum Streptophyta; class Magnoliopsida; order Ericales; family Theaceae; genus Camellia; species Camellia granthamiana. The sequence goes on along the minus strand of CM069907.1, from coordinate 96,820,830 downwards.
TATATATATATTAATTTTCAGGTGTGATTTTCTTATTTTGAAGATGCTTTAATTCACGGAGTATGAACATCTATGATGATGATGAATTGTGAGTCTGTTAAGGTCATCTATATTACGATTGATTTGCTCTGTGTGTCCATGAAAGTTCCATGTCTTTTATTCATGTTGCAGTGGTCTAGTACCAAAGCTAGCTTCAATTGCAGTTCTTTTTTTTATTTTTATTTTTATTTTTTATATTTGGATTCCGTTAATAATTGTTCTTCAAAATCTATTTTGAAATGTGTAAACACGACGTGAGTATGATTGTTGTGTTTATTTTAGAGTACTTGTTGATGGTTTATATGTTTTGCTTTCTATTTTTGTTGATGACATGTTAGTTGCTGCAAAGAGAAAGCAGGAAATTACGAAGTTAAAGTCCTTGTTGAGTAATGAATTTGACATGAAGGATCTTGGAGCTGCCAAAAAGATCCTTGGGATAGAAATTCACCATGACAGGAAGACTGGAAAATTGTGGTTGTCTCAAAAGGGTTACTTGAAGAAGGTGTTAAGAGAGGTTTAACATATTGAACGCGAAACCTGTTAGTACACCTCTTGTTGCGCATTTCAGTTATCTTCAGAGTTGCGTCCTAAGTCAGATGAGGAGGCAAAGAATATGTCTCAAGTACCATGTGCAAATGCAGTTTGGTGTCTCATGTATTTGATGGTGTGCACAAGGCAGTTGGCATGGTTAGCAGATATATGGCAGATCCAGGAAAAGTGCATTGGAATGCAGCAAAGTGGATCTTCAGGTATCTTGCAGGCACTTGTGATTTTGGGATAATGTTTGATCAGAAATTAGCTTCAACAACTGTTATGGGTTATGTGGATGCTGACTATGCAGAGGATCTTGATTCTAGAAGGTCCATGACAGGTTATGTGTTCATGTTTGCTGGTGGTTCTATTTGTTGGAAGTCTACTTTATAGGATACGATTGCTCTATCTACCATAGAAGCAGAGTATATGGCAGTGACCGAGGCAGCAAAAGAAGCAGTTTGGCTTAGAGGATTGGTTGGTTAGCTTGGTTTCAAGGAAGACAATATTGTATTGCAGTGTGACAGTCAGAGCGCCATTCATTTGGCCAAGAATCAAGTGTATCGTGCTAGAACAAAGCACATTGATGTAAGGTATCACAAGATTAGAGAGTGGCTATCTTTGGGTGATGTATGCTTGTTGAAGGTTCACATTGATGAGAATGCTTCTGATATGCTGAAAAAATTAGTTCTAATGGATAAGTTTAAGCATTGCTTAGACTTAATTCATGTTCTCTCATGTTGATGATGATTGGAGGGTAGTTACTTGGTGCAGGAAGGTACCCAATATGGGGTATAGTTACTTGGTGATTGATGACATCTGCAACCTCTTTTCAGGATGGTTTATGATAAATACGCCAATGTAGAGATTGTTGTGAGGTGTCTTGTATTTATTGAACTCCTAGCCCACGGTGTGGGGGGCGGGCCCTACGCAACGCACCGTAATGGGTCTGTAATGTTAGTTTCGGCCCTACTGTTTTTCCCTATATTGTATAAGTGTATATGTTTTAGGGTTAAGAGAAAAGCAGAGAGCTGCAGAGTGTGTTGTAATCCTTATTGCGTATAGTGGATTTGATCATTCTCCGCCATGGACGTAGCGATTTTGCCCACGAATATCTTGTGTTTGTGTGTGTGCCTATTTTTCTTCTTATTGTTTATTGTGTGATTGAAACTAAGTTCTTGCATAGCATTGTTTAAAGTTAGGAATTCTTATGAAATTCTACGACTTTTTGGTCGTCGTTTTTCACCCAAGGCTTGTTTTATCTGGCAACGATTTTGTTTGCAACCCAACCACAAATTCAATTGAGTGGGGGCAAATTACATTCTAAAGAAAGTGTCTATAGATAAGCCTCAAGCCTTGACCAAATTGTTCTTTCTGTTTTCTAAATTTTCCTAACAATTTTACAATGTAATTTGACATTGCATTGCTGCAATGGAGATTGAGAAGAATTTAACTTCGATTAAAATGATAGGAACTAGTCAAACTTGATCAATTTGATGGGAGCAATTTCACTTAGAGAGACAAGATGATTTTTGTTCTTACTGTTATGAAGGTGTACTATTTCTGGATTCGAATCTCACACCAATTCCATACTCGAAGTAAGGGGAGTCCAAAGATCTGAAGAAAAAGAGAATAACATGCACTAAAGATGCATTGCTCTGTCGGTGACATATTATGAATGCTCTGTCAGATCGCCTCTACAATTTTTACAAACAGACAAAGAGACGAAGACTGCCAAAGAAATTTGGGACACTAGAATTCAAATATAAAGTCCAGGAAGAAGGTACAAAGAAATTTCTCATTGCAGAATATTTTGATTCTTGTATGGCTGATAACAAACCCACATTAGATCAGATTCATGAGTTACGAGGCATCATTAACAAGATCTTTGTAATAAACATAAACCTTCCAAAATCCTTCCAAGTGGAGCAATTATTGCAAAACTTCCTTGGTCTTGGAAAGATTACATGATGAAGCTTCTACACTAGGCAGAAGATATCCCTTGAGAAAATTCAAAAGCATCTTCGAATTGAAGAAGAATCTTGTAACATAGAGAAGAAAGGGAATGCTCAATTGAATGTTCATAATGTTGAATCTACATTATCTACAATTGTGAGGAAAAAGGGTCACTATGCCAAAGATTGTTGTTCCGTAAGACAGAAAATGTATGCTAATATAGTGGAAAAAGTGATGTTGCAATGGTGATTGAAATCAACATGGCTGACACCTCTTCTGGATAGTGGTTTGATTCTGGTGCAACAGTTGATGTATGTAAGGACAGGTCACTCGAAAAATTGCATGGCCAAGAAGTTCAAATGGGAAATCATAATTGTGCTGAGGTTGCTGGAAAAGGCAATGTAAAACTCTATTTTACTTGTGAAAAATTGCTGACTCTTCTGAATGCTTTTCATGTTCTTGATATGAGAAAGAATTTAGTTTCTCTTGATGTTGTTTGTAGGAGAGGCTTTTGGGTTGTTTTTTAATCCAATAAGTTGATCCTAACTAAGAATGGGAAATTTGTTGGCAAGGGGTATGTTTAAGTTAGAGGGAACTACATACAGGTGGGAGTTCGGAAAAAAAATTACATAGGGGAGGTGCACGTGTGTCCGTGGTGGGGTGTAAATGAAAGGCAGTGGGAGTGCAAGTGTCACTTGCACCCCTCCATGTGTTGGTAATTTTTTTCCTCAACTCCCACCTGCATGTAGTTTCCGTTTTAAGTTAAGTATTAATGAGAATAACACTTCTTCTGATATTGTTGAGTCCTTGTAACACCCCGAAAAATAACAACGAAACCACATCATAATATTCCATTGAATTGATAAAAAAACATTATATTTAACATTGCATTTATGCTCCTTGATCATACAAAAGATGACATATATCTTAGATCCTGAATCTATAGCATATGATATTTGTACATGAATTGAAATAAAAAAAGAATCAAGTAATTTTATGCCTTAATGGCTACATCTTTCCAAGTTAATGCTTGTGTACAACAAAAATGAGTTCAACTCAATATAGTTAAAGCCCAAGGCTTGTACAAAAATAATTACATCAAAAAAAACAAAAGAAGCTCTTGTCTAATAGCTGTTTCTTGAGTGGTCATTTGGTTGCTTGAGCAAAGATTTGTAGCTCCCAGTATCTTGCAGGTTTGCAGGCGAGACCACTTGAGCGATGGAAAGTTCGCTCGAGCGAAGAATGTAAGCTCCTAGTATTTTCATTGTAGCTCTGCAAAACTTTCTTTGCGTTTACCGCTTGAGCGGCAGAAAGTTTGCTCGAGCGGTCCCTTTGTATTTTGGCACTTCGCTCAAGCGAAGGAAAGTTTGCTCGAGCAGTCTGCTCAGGACAACAGAGTCATATTGCGATCCAAACATCATTCCAAATAATTTCTTCCACTCTCATTCTCTCTCTAATAGCACTCTTCTCAAAACCCTAGATAGTTAACCGCAAATTTCATCTAGGTGGAGCAAGAATCAATCCTTGGGCTTTCATTAAAGTTGTTCTACTCGTTAAGAGTTACACTTTGAACTAAATAGATCGTGGTGTTTCGAAAGTTCATCAAGTGGGCCTTCATCTTTCATCGCACAATCTTAAGGTAGGAATACTTTTACCCTTGTATATTTATATTTTGGTCTAAATAGGTGTGAATTTTGTGATGAATAGGACTATCGAGATGAATGAGATGTATCTATATATATACATACATGAGTTTTGTGTGATAAAGTATTTATTTGAAATTGATGATGGATTATACTATGAAATAGGGAATAAACATACTTGAATCAAGGGAAATAAACAATTGAAAGGAAAAGCCCCAAGTTTTTATATGAACCCTAAGGGTTTATTCAAGATTTTGATGAAATGGACAATTGATAAGTAAAATTGGAGAATCCTTGTAGTTATTAGTGTTGTGTGTAAAATGTTCATGTTTGGAATGTGTTTGAGGTGCCCACTTACTCGGTTCGTGTGAGGACGACAAATGTGGGGTTGCGTTTGAGGTGCCCACTTTCCCGGTCCGTGTGAGGGCAGTGAATGTGGGTATGTTGTGAGGCGTCCACTGGCCGGTTCGTATGAGGACGACGAAAGTGGAAAGGCACCACATGCCATCTGTGTGAGGATGGAAAAAGTGTGGAGGTTGATTGTGAATTGTGTGTTGTAAAATTAAAGTTTAAAATACATATGAACTCTTGGGTGTTAATATAGGTCATACATATTTAAATCAAATATCTATATCTATATACTTCGATAAAGTTATTCTCTACTGGGGAACATTGCTCATTCCTATTTTACTAACATTTCAAGAAATGAAGAACCCCAAACTCGTCTATGAAGAAGAAGAAAAAGACTTTTTTTTTTGCTAACCTTTTGTGAACTTGAATTTGTAATGAAACCATGGAACTCCTTTTCTATTTTATTTTGAATTTTGTATTAATGTCTCAATGTAATTAGTAAATTAGAAGGGCAATGTAATTGTTTTGTAATCTTTTCTAACTTGTTGAACAGAGATACGTATTTTGAAATGGTTTGTAAGCAAAATCTGCGGTTCAATGAGAAAGAGAAATATTTGAATGGAAATGTGTTGTGTATATGTGAAGAATGTACTTTTAATTGTTCGATGTAAATTATATTGTGTGGGGTGTTACATCTTGGCTCCAAGTCCTCCCAAACTATGTCTTTAAGGCATATCATCAGCACCTGAAAGTTATTTTTCATATAGGGTGAGCTAAAGCCCAATAGAGATACTTTAACACATTGTATAAATCTTAATGAAGTCATAAGGTGAATGTATATGCATGCCATTTATCAAACTTTTTACATCTCCATCTCAAAACAATGCAGTGTCAGGATTGTATGTTAATTCATGAAAATATCCTTTTACATAAGAAAACATGATAGTTGATACAAAACACTAGGAATCTCTAGGTACGTGTTTGCTAGTAGGTTATACAAGCACTACCAAAGCCATTTTACTGGTACTAACTGGAAGGATCGACACCTAACCGTGCGGGTTTCTGGACTTTCACCAAGGACACACAGGCCATCATAATAACCATAACTACACCTCTTAACCAGACTCATCAAGGTATTCACCCATTTTTTCTCAAAACAATACATTTTCAATGCTTAATGCAGGATGTATGAGTAATTAGTTTTAATTCACTTAATCCTCATGCAATTTCTACAACAATCAAAGCTATCTTTCACCGATAGCCCAAAATAGATATTTTTACTCAACAGATAATTTTCAACGAAAGATATAATCTCATCATTTAAAAAAAATGGGAACGATATTACATATCCAACTCCACTCTTATCATCAACAAATACTTTCATTTCATTCTTTCAAAACCCAACATCTTTTCCCTTTTCTTTCATAAATCAAAATCTTATTTACTTTCAAAATCACCTAAGTAAAGAAATTCCAACATTTCAACATATCTTAACCATAAATACATCCCCACAACCTTTCTCAAGAACCCATTTGAAAACCTCTCTTTTACATTTCAAAACAAAACCTTAGGTTTAACCCAAAACCCTCAAATCACTAAATCTTTTCAAAGAGCAAATAACTAGGCTAAGAATCATACCAAAGGTTGAAGAAATCCTTACCTCAAGATTAGACGAGGAAAAAAGCAAAGGTAAAACTTTGATGGAACTGAAAACAAGATCCTCTCCGATTAGAATAAAGTTTTTGACGAGCTCTGCCTTTTTCTCCAAGAAGCTATAGTGGAGAAATCAATGGATGATGGTGTATTTGAGGTTTTAAGGTAAGAACTAGAGAGAGAGAGCGAGAGAGTAAAGAAATTAGGGTTTGGAATGTTTTAGAGAGAGAGAGAGAAATTGAAAAAGTGATTAAATTTTCCTTTTCCCAATCTGATTACGTACAGACCGCTCGACCAAAACACCGCTCGAGCGTCAGACACAATAAGTGACACCGCTCAAGTGACCAAGAACACCGCTTGAGCACACAATGACCCGTTTCCAGAAGTTTTTGTAAACTGCAGAAGACCGCTCGAGCGCATGAAAGATTGCTCGAGCGAATAACATCCTACTCCCAGAAGTTTTGCAGACTTGCAAAAATAACAGGAGATCTCAAAGACCGCTCGAGCGACCAAAACACCGCTCAAGCAAACAAGAAGAAAACTGGACAACAACTTTTTTGAAAATCTAGTTCCAAACCTGTTTCAAACACGAAAATAACTCCCAAACAACCAAACTCAACTAGCAATAAGAGTAAGAGGTTATAAACAATAGTTAAAGATATGGAATTTCGGATCTAAGAACATGAAAATGGTCGGGTCTAAACCGAAACCGTTATAATCTTCCCCCTTAAGAAATTTTGTCCCCGGAATTTATATTAAACCAATAACCACCAGATTTAAATCAAACCATTGATCATCCACACTTGTAATAATGATAAACAGAGTCTTTCAATACAAAATATTACAATTCAACTTTACAAAACATTTACAATGTTTACATTTTACAACATGAATAAGATTTTCAATACAAGTCTCAAACATCAACAAATAGGTTCAAATACTTCTCACGGACTTCCATCTCACGCTCTCAAGTCACCTCCTCAACCCCGTGGTGTTGCCACAACACCTTAACTGATGGAATAGTCTTGCCTCTCAAGACTTGACCCTGATTATCTAACACCCCAATTGGTCTCTTTTCATACAAGGCATCTTGATCTACCTGTAACTCGATCCAATCCAACACATGTAAAGGATCAGATTCATACTTCCGAAGCATACAAATATGAAACACGTCATGAACCCCGAAAAGGTGGAGCGGCAAGGCCAAACGATAAGCTACCTCTCCAATTCGCTCTAGAATCTCAAAAGGCCCAATAAATCTAGGAGATAACTTCTCGCTCTTCCTGAAGCTCATCAAACCCCGCCTCGATGATATTTTTAGAAACACATCATATTTTCTTTATGGCACAGTAGGCTTGCACATTTAAATCTTAGATCAATAAAAAAACATGAGAAAATTTGGTTTGATTAATTACCATAATTTAGATTTTTATAAATGTGAAATTTGTGTTAAATTTAGATGGCTAAGAAACCTTTTCCAAGTGTTTTTAAAACAATTGGAATTTTGGACTTAGTACATTTTGACATTGTGAATTGAATGGAGTTTTGACTCGAGGAGGGAAATGATCCTCTATCACTTTTATGGATGATTTTTCTAAATATACATATGTTTATCTTATGAGAACAAAAGATGAAGTTTTCAGCAAATTTCAAATTTACAAGAATGAGGTTGAAAACCAATTAAACAAAAAAATTAAAATCTTTAGAAGTGACAAAGGAATGGAATATTTGTGTCATAAATTTGATAGTTTATGTGCATTGCATGGTTTTATGCATGATAAATCTATGCCATACACATCGCAACAAAACGGTTTAGCCGAAAGGAAAAACCGAACTCTTACAAAAATGGTAAATTGTATGATTGTGCATGCTCAGCTACCTTTGAATTTGTGGGGTGAGGCATTATTGCATGTTATTTGATTAACAGAATAATTTTCATAAAAACAAATCAATATCCTTATAAATTATGGAATGGTCGAAAGCCTCATTTGTCATATTTGAAAGTGTGGGGTGTTTGGCATATTATCAGGTACTGGATCCCAAGGGAAACAAATTGGGACCTAGAGCAATTAAACGTATTTTTTTTGGTTATGCCGAACACAAGGCTTATAGACTTCTTGATCTTCGAATGAATACAATTGTAGAATCACTAGATGTAGAATTTTTTTGAACATAAATTCTATCCAGATCTAAGGGTTTTATGATTGAAAATTCAAAGTCTAATTCTTAAAAAATTGGAACTACATATTCTAAGTCTAATCCTTCTCAAGAACTGCGACTACATAATAGTGTCAAGAGACAAGTGGTTCATAGTGAAGAGCCTAGAAGAACTTAGAGACCAAGAAAAGAAAAAAACTTACCTCCATATTTGTAATAACCCACATTCATATCTTAGTCATGTTCATGTGCCTTTGCATGATTTCGTCTTGTTAAGCTTGGATTTGTAGACTTTGACTCGTTTTTCCTAAGTAAAGGTCCCTGTCTTGTTTTGTGCTTATGTGATTTGCCTAAGTGTTGTATGCATGCTTTGTTCCTTCCTTGCTATGTCAAGCCTAGGTCATGTTAAGCCTAGGTCATGCCAAGCCGAGGTCATCTTAAGCCTAGGACCATCTTGGAACCATTTTGATTGACCTGCACCATCACCTAGGCATATTGGCCGAGATGTCATCATCTAGGCCGAGGTGTGCATCACCTAGGCCGAGATATGCATCATCTAGGCCGAGATGTTATCATCTAGGCATCCTAGATCCTTAATCCTTGCACCTAGTGATCTTGTTCTGGGACTGGAATGACCTAGACCGAGGTGTGGCACATCTAGGCCGAGGTGTGGCACAGCTTGGCCAAGTGTTATCCTTCCTAGCCGAGGTCATTGAGACCTGACTTGCCGAAGCCTATGTCCTTAGCCGAGATCATTACTTGCCGGAGTGCCTTGCCGTCTAGGTTGTTGAGTACGCTTTGTCATAGCCTTGTCTTATCATTCAGTCACCTTTTTGAGGAGAACCAACCAGCCGTTGCCACGTGTCCGAGCAGAGTGTTAAGTCAGCCAGCAGAGAGAGAAACACATCATTTGCTGTATGTCTATGTTTTGAAGAGGAGAGAGAAGCTCTAGGAGAGGAAGAGGAGTTCTTGAGGGAGAGTTAGATTTCCAAGCTTGATCCCTAGAGATCGAACCGTTAGATCCGTGTTTTAAGGTTAGATTCTTGATCTGCTCATGTTGTTCTTTATGATCATGTTATTGCATTGCATGATTGAATACGATTTGTAAGCCATGCATTGATTTAAAGTTCGGTTTTAGAAAGAGAAAGTGGTATTCATGTGTTCTTCAAGAAAAGTCATGTTTTGATCCAAGAGTTTGCACCAAGATCCATGTTTTCACGTTTGTTTTCATACGATCTTCAAGTATGGGTACCCAGGTCCATGTTTTCGAACTCATAGCATGAAATCCCAGATTTTGTAATAACAAGTTATGATTTTAGCATTCATGTTCTTCATGTTCTTCAAGGAGGAAACCTAGATTTCCAGACTTCTTTTCCCTAGGTGTGATCACCGAGACCACTCTTGCCTAGGTCACACACCTAGGCCAAGCATCGTATCTCACCTTGGCCTACCTTGCATGATCACTTGCACGTTAGTTTATCTTGCATGCACACCTAGGCTAACCACTGCACACCTAGGCCGACATGGTACACCCTTGCCGGCACCTTGTAACACCTCGGCAGGCAGCTACACCCCGAAGCCTAGGTAACCACACCTCGGCCAAGAGGTGTGGGACCTCGGCCAAGACCTCCTGAGTTCACTCAGCTAGGTCATTTTTGCCTAGATCATTTCTGTGCACCCATTCCAAGACCTGGTTGGTACCCAGCATGTTTTCCCTAGATGTTTTCAGCATGTTTTCCCTAGATGTTTTCCAGCATGTTTTCCCTAGATCATTTGCATTCATGTGAAGCTTATTTTTAAGAGTGCATTTAGTAGACTTTGCCATGTGTTTGTAGGACTTGGACCTTTGCCTTGATCCCGACGTCCCAAGAACTATGTGAGTGGTATTTTTAATAAAGCTATGTTATAAAGTTTTGATAAAGCTTTGCTTCATTTTGAAAAGTATTTGATCAAGCATGAATGATTATCCATATTCTGTATATCAAGTATTATCTCGTTTTGATGACATTCTTGGAAAAGTCCTTAGTGCCAGGGGACTATAATGCAACTGCACATCTTGTCTTGAAAGTCCTTAGTGTCCGGGGACTATAATGCAACGACACCATTGTTTTGAGATATCTCCCTTGTTTTGCCTTGTTTTGCCACCGACGGTCTATGAACGTGTGGGTTTGTTTTGTCAGGAATGTCATCACCCCATGTACTATGTAGATGTTATTAAACATCCCAAGAAGATTTGAAAGACCAAGATTTGATTGATGAACTTGATTCATCCCATGTTTTGAACAAGCTATGATATATGTATTGTTTTGACAAGATTTCGGGAATCATTCATTTAACCCCTTTATTACTTATACCATTCACTGAGTATCCAAGCTCACCCTCTCTATGTATATATGTAGGTAACAAGCATGAAGGTGGTGACGCCGAGATGTGTTATTTGCAAGATGATGTTTGATGCATGTTATGTCGGCAATACTTATGCCGGCAATCTTGAGGACTTATGTATTTTGAACATGTCGGCTCGAGAAGCCTTTTATCAAGATGAAATATGTATTTTATTTTGTTTGTATATCCAAGTTGTAAAGCTATGTAAGGATGTATGCCATTTCATTTGATCTATGCACAACTCTTATGGACTAACTAGATTTGTATATATTGCTTCCGCACATGCTAGCCCCATATATAATACTCTGATTGTGTGTGAATTTTGAAAGTTGGCCTTCGGTAATCTCGGATTACTGGCCATCACGGCACCATTCTACTAGGGGCGGGATGGGGTCGTGACAATATTTTATCCCATCACAATCTGTTATTTTCATAATAGAAGGGGATAGAGAGAAAATGACTAGATTGATGCCTATGACACTCAACATTGAGGCTGATCCCAAGACATTTACAGAGGCCACTCATTCTAGAGATTCAGCATTCTAGAAGGAAGCCATCAATAATGAGATGGATTCATTTATGGCTAATGGCACTTGGGCATTAGTTGATTTAACCCCAGGTTCTAAGTCCATTGGCTGCAAATGGGTTTTTAAAAGAAAGTATAATACTAACAATTCAATAAAAACTTTCAAAGCAAGACACTAGACAAAGGTTTTAGACAAAAAGAGGGCATGGACTATTTTGACACATATTCACCTGTAGCCAGAATTACTTCTATAATAATTCTTATGGCATTATTATCTCTATATCACTTGTACATCCATCAAATGGATGTTAAAACTACTTTCTTGAATGGTGATATAGATGAGGAAGTGTATAGGGATTAACCTAAAGATTTGTTCTACCTGGAAATGAGAAAAGAAGTGTGTAATTTGAATAAATCTTTGTATGGTTTAAAGCAAGCACTTAAACAATGGCATTAGAAATTCGATTTATGTATCTTGTTTGATGATTTTACCCATAATAGTGTTGATAAATGCATGTACTTGAAATTTACCAAAGACTATGGTGTGATTATGTGTTTATATGTTAATGACATGCTCTTCATAGGTACAAACATTTTGGGGATACTTGAAACAAAGAAGTATTTGTCTTCCATTTTTAAAATGAAAGATCTTGGAGAAGTGGATACTATTTTTGGAATTAAATTAAGAAAGCACAGTAAGGGTTATGCTTTGTGTCAAGAGCATTACATTGACAAGATCCTCTCAAAATTCAAGCATCTCAATTTGTTTGCACCATGAACATTTTTCTGTCGATTGTGGTCAAATATAATTTCATTAATTGTGGCTTGTCAATTGTGGCCTGTTGATCATGGCCAAATCTAATATCACTGATTGTGGCCTGTTGATTTTGATATGTCAATTCAGACCATAAATTATTTTCTACATAAAATTATGGCCACGAACATTTATATTTTATATTACTATTATTATTATTATTTTAATTCCTATTGCTATTTTTGTGCATGATGCATCAGGTGGGTCAACGTGGGGCATAAAGGTGGTGAGAAACTTGTAAATCCATGATGTGCAAAGAACCCATGATGAGCAAAGAATGTGGTTGTAAGTTGAATTATCCAAAAGTTGCAAATTGAAGGAAGAAATTGCCTAGAGCAATTATTGAAGAGAAATGTAGGATAATGCCACGATGTTGAAAGAGTGGTAGCATGGGTAGTTTCTTGAAGGCAAAGGAAAATTGGCTGGACAACGCCTATAAATAGCTTGGACAATGGAGAGAGAGAGAGGGGACATAAAAAAAAATCATCAAACTCATTAGTCTTTGCTTTATCTTTAGGAATAGTCTACTTTAATTCTTACAAGTAGATTATCTTAATTTTTAGGAGTAGGTTGCAACAATTTGTAACTTTGTAAACTTAGAATAGAAGTTTTTCTGTGTTTACTTCACTCTGTCGATTGTTAATTGTTCCAAAGAAGTTTTTGAATTTTCAAGACAATTTGAATCAAATACATAGTCATTTGATCTCTTTGTTTGGATTGTTTGTTTAAATTATTGTTTGATTCTGTTGATTTGGGGTTAACATAATTTTTAGGGTAAACTTCACTTTACCCCCTTGTGGATTAGATCATGTGTGGTTTACCCCCCCTAACGTTTGGAAATAACATGTGGTTTGTGAATTGAAGTGCACCATTAAATATTCCATCCAACTTAATAGCGAGTGTGAAACGCATGGCAGACATAAGAGGGTTATATGCTCATTTTCAAAGTTCAAGGGAGTACATCGCACATAAACAAAGAACAGGGGGTTAAATCGCGCATGGAATAAAGTACAGGGAGTTAAAGTGCACTTTGCCTTCCAAATAAATGACGAAAATATAGGGATATTTTAGTCTTTTCATTAAATCATTAACGGGCCTAATGGGGCACTTCAGTCTACAAACCACAAAGGGGTTATGTGGTTATTTCCAGACATTAGGGGGGTAAACTGCATATGATCCAAACCACAGGGGCTTAAAGTGAAGTTTGCCCTAATTTTTACTAACACAATTATAAGGAATTTAATACACTTTTCGATTCAAATTCCAAATTCACCGATAATATTGGTAAAGCAGTTGCTCAAATTGAGTATGCTAGTGCCATTGGTGGTTTAATGTAACTTATGCATTGGACTAGACTAGATATAGCCTTTGCTATGTGCAAAATGAGTCGATTTACGAGTAATCGAAGTAGTGAACATTGGAAAGCTAATAGTTGAATCTTTGGTTACCTCAAGAAGACCATAGGATTCAAACTATTCTACAAGGAATTTTTCTTGTTGTACTTGAGGGATATATTTACGTTAGTTGGATTACAAGTCAATGAGATAATAAGTCAACTTCTAGATGGGTTTTTCTTATTGGTAGGGGTGTTATTGCATGGCCATCTAAGAAGCAAACATGTATATCCCATTTAACTATGGAATCTGAATTCATAGCATTGCTAGCAACTGCAAAAGAGGCCGAGTGGATTAGGAACTTGTTTTTAGATATTAAGTTATGGCCTAATTGAATGCCTCCAATTTCTATTATTTGTGACGGTGAAGCCACCTTATCAAGATCTTATAGTAGTACTTACAATTAGGGGTTGACAAACATGTTGTACAAATTGTGTGATCAACTAAAACAAATAAATTCATATTTTATAATTGAAATTATATAATACGACATCATGCTAGAAATAACAACTAGAATAACAGAAACACATAAAATAAAATAGCAACAGAAGGCAAACCGACGCCTGCACTAGACAATGTCCTTAAAACAGATTCGCCGTCTCACCGATTGGGTGCTGGAGTATGTTCGACGTCTGTCTTCTAGGATACGACAGTTGGACCAGCTACAGTTATGCATCGACTAGTAGCTTCGGCGAACAGAACTTTGCAGCGTTCTCTCATAAGAAGAATATAATATAAAAGTGGAGGAAAACTTTGGATAGAAAGGACAAATTTTCTAGGTACAAAACTAAAAGAGAAGGGTCTCCTTTTATACACATGGAGGGAGAGAGGAAGAGGATCTAGCCATCAATGCCCCTAACAAATGCAGAAATGAATTATGTATTAAACCTGCAAAACTACAGGAATAAATCATCATCATTATAGAGAAGTTACACACATATTATATATCTGTGTAATGTATATAATTCTGCAGCCACAATATTGACTTGGCCCAATAAGATTAAGATGGGTGGGCCAAGCATAACCCCCACACTTAATCCATTCCAGCAAGCCTTAAGCCTCAAGCCAAAGCCCAAGTCCGTAGGTCCAAGGTCCAAGATCCAAGATCCACGACCCACGGATCACGGACCTGGACCTGGACTCAGCCTGGTCCTGTCCCGGCGGGCGGGTGGCACGTGCGCATATGGCAATTTTCGCATAACCAACTTGGACCATAGTCTTGGCCTAAGTCCATCATTGAAGCATCTATAACTCCTTTCCTTCAGAAAATTTGGATGCCCTAAAGGGCTCACACTCTAAGGCAAAAAATGGGATTTAAATACCCATAAATGCTCTCATCTACAATCAATGTGGGATACAAGGTTTTACACATTTTCCAACACCTTTTTCATGAGGCCAACTTAATGAATCAATTTCTCATTCAAACCTTAATGGTTTTTGATCATTCTTTTTGTGGTGTAAAGATTTCAGTACAAAGAATCTACACCCACTTTACTCCACTTCAATTGAGGATTGGCACCCACTTTAATATTGCATTAAAGTTACCAAAAACTATTATTTTTTCCAATAATCCCCTACATGAATAAAAATTGACCGAATAACAACAAACGGAAAACGCTTAACAACAAAGACTCGGAGAGAGTGCAACGAAATAACCCCGACATTGGAAAAGGTAGCTTTTGCCTTTGAACCCCCTCCTAGTGAAGTCTATCGAATTTACTGGCTGTCCAGCGAACACGAAGTCTTGAACTGTTCTGCCGTTTATATAAACCAAGACAACAGACCTCACATAGGAATTACTCCAACCATCGTTCTGTTCTCACTGTTTGGTTTAGCCCTGGAACACTGGCTTGGTTCAGTGAGTGGTTTACAGAATTAGACCCGCTTAATTCTTATAGAAACGGCCCCACTTCACACTCACATAGGTGACTCTACTTGAGTATCCTGCTAGACTCAACTCAACAGCTTAACACACTAGAGTCATTAAAAGCCAAACTTAATCTCTATAGGTGATATCCCTGTTCCGTAATATGCTAATTGGTCCTTAATATGTGTATAATTATGTGTTTAATATGATTTTGTGTGCCGTTATGTGAAAATATGTGGTTTTGAATTTCTATCTGTTCACCGTAGGAATATCTGTTTGATTATCTGCTTTGGAAATTAAATTGAAGGCCTTATCGGCCACAGAATCCGAAATTGATTGCGCCATTGTGATTTTAAAATTGATTCGGATAAGATTAAACTGATTTAATTAAGGAATTAGTGCTCAATTATTTATTATTATTAAATTAGAATTAGTGGGATTTGTTATAAAAGAGCACTACACCCTCACTTCTCCTCCTTGGTTGCATTTTGGCTGATCTTAAGCTCTAAAATAGAGAGAGGGCCGGCTAGAGAGAGGGAGAGAGGGAGAATTGAAGAATTGCTCAAGAGGCTTGGGTAAATTGAAGGCTAGCTCAAGAATTAACCTTAGTTTGGGAAGATTAAAGCTCCTTGGTGAGTAATTCATGAGTTTAATGTGTAATCTTGTGTGTGTTCAAAGTTGATAATGGTCAAGAACAAGAATTGAAATGAATTTGAGTTGTATGTGTTGAATTGAAGGTCAATGTTTGCATGCATGTCTGTAGTTGCTTTGAATTTGCATATTTGAACACCAAATGCATGATCTATGTGAGTTTTTAGTTGAAGATCATGTTCTTGACCATCTCTTCATCATATAAGTTGAGAATGAGAATAATGTACCACATGCATGTACAATTTATGAGAATAGGAGCTTGAATGCATAAATGTGTTATGAAGGAATTGAGTTTGGTGTCAATTTGGGACATGCATGTGTTTGATTCATGAAATTGAACTCCTTATTGATGTAATTGGGTGTTTGTATCATGATAGCACAAATATATTTGAAATTTGAGCCATGGCATGCAAGAAATATGGGTTGGAATGATGAAGTTGAGCTCAAGAACATTGTTGGAAAACCCAGAATTTTGATGTCCACTCGAGCGGGGGAACCGCCGCTCGAGCGGGGATTTCGAGCTCCCAGTATTTTCTTGCAGGCATGGTGCCCGCTCGAGTGGGGAAGTTCACGCTCGAGTGGGGAGCTATGTAGGATGAACTTCCGCTCGAGCGTCCGAGTTAATGCTCGAGCGTAAAAATGATGCATCTAGCACTTTTTGCAGACATGGTGTCCGTTTGAGTGGGGAATTTCACGCTCGAGCGGGGAGCCATGTAGAGAGGCCTTTCGCTTGAGCGCCAGAGTGCATGATCGAGCGTAAAAATGACATATCTAGTACTTTTGCAGACCTCAAGGGTCCGCTCGAGTGGGGAAGTCCACGCTCGAGCGGGGACCCTGTTCTCTGAAATTTTGTTTATGCATTCTGAGTTCCGTTTTCTGTTAGTACTCTTAGGCATGCATTGGGCATAGTAATTGAGTTAAAGAGATAAGAATGAAGCCTAAAGAGGAAAATGTGAATTTAAGAACGGATTGAATTGTTGGTGACCCTTTTGTGTTCATGGATTGTGTAGGGTCGAGCTCCACGGCAAACCAACCAACCGATCACTGTGAGTAATATCTTAACAAGATATTTGAATATGTTGTTGTCCGATTGTTTACTCCCATATAAGTTCTGTAAGTTCGTTAATTTGAATGGTGGACAACGATTGACATGAATGATTGCGCCGAAGGCCGATTGACATGAATGATTGGGCCAAAGGCCGATTGACATAAATGATTGGGCCGAAGGCCGATTGACATAAATGATTGGGCCGAAGGCCGATTGACATGAATGATTGGTCCAAAGGCCGATGGACATGAATGATTGGGCCGAAGGCCGATTGACATAGATGATTGGGCCGAAGGCCGATTGATCCAACTGATTGGGCCAAATGCCGTCTGCTGTAACTGTTTCAAAGATTGCTTATGTATCTTCCTTATTTGATATTATTCACTGGGCTTTCGCTCACGCTCATTCATGTACATGTAGGTGAGCCAAGGGACGTCCAGAACCAGCCTCGGTGAAATTGTGAGAAACAGTCAGAGTTTTGAGGAGTCAACCCAAATGTCTCACGCACGAGACTGTCTTCGCTTTTGTCCTTTGTTCATAGTTTTTGTTATGTTGGCGAAAGCATTGGACTACTTTTGTATATAAGTCTTGGGTTCGACTAACTTAAACTTGTATGATCCTGCATGTACAATGTTCTGTGTTGGTACATATTTTGATGTGAGTTATTAACACATAAATGTTTAGAATGTGATGGTGTGCATATAAGCACAGCTCTATGGACAAAGTTTTAAATTGCTTCCGTTTAGCCCCCATCAACTCTGTTAAAATACGTTTGGTCTGGTTTGAGGCCGTAGGTAATCTCATGATTACTGGCTGGTTATGTCCTTAGCCCACGGGGGCGGGTTCGGGTCATGACACTATACTTGCAGGTATCACTGATAAAAGGAAGGCTGGAGGTTTAACCTCCTTAGTGACATACTACCGTTACACGCAATTAGGTTGTCCCATTGAACCTAGATCTTGGAATCTCCAGTCAATTAGGTTGGGTTTCCATTTCGGTAACACCTTATACTAAAGGCCTTAATCCCATTCCTTCTGACGACTTCTCTACTAACACTCGATTTAACCCTTTGGTTAGTGGATCCATAATGTTGTCCTTAGACTTTACATAGTCTAAGGTGACAACTCTGTTCGAGAGTAGTTGTCGTATGAAATTATATCTATGACGAATATGTCTAGACTTTCCATTATACATATCACTCTGTGCCGTCCAATAACTGATTGGCTATTACAATGAATACAAATGGCTGGCACATGTTTCGACCAACGTGTAATATCCTCAACAAACTGGCAAAGCCATTCAACTTCTTCAGTTACTTTATCCAAATTAATAAACTCAGATTCCATCGTTGATCTCGACATACATGTTTACCTAGAAGATTTCCAAAACACGGCTGCCCCTCTGAGGGTAAACACATAACCACTAGTGGATTTGGAGTCTTTTATATCAGATATCCAATTAGCGTCACTATACCCATCTAGCACCGCTGGGTATCTGTTATAATGCAGCCCATAACCCCGGGTGTAGTGTAGATAACCTAACACCTGCATATTGCCCCTCCAATGAGTAGCATTCATATTACTCGTGTATCTACTAAGCCTACTAACAGAGTAGGCTATATCTGGCCTTGTACAACTCATCAGATACATCAAACTTCTAATGACTCGAGAATATTCTAGCTGAGAGACACTCTCACCATTATTCTTGGTCAAATGTAGACTCACGTCTACTGGTGTCCTAGACACACTTGTATCTGATTTACCAAATTTCTCAAGTATCTTCTCAACATAGTGAGATTGAGAAAGTACAATACCATTAGATGTTTTGGTAATCTTAATACTCAGAATTACATTTGCAAGGCCCATATCTTTCATGTCAAACTTAGAGTTTAACAATCTCTTAGTAATTCGAATCATTTCATCATTACTACCAACAATGAGTATGTCATCTACGTATAGACACAAAATGACATAACCTATGTTAGTGTCTTTGATATATATGCATTTGTCACACTCATTCATTTTGAACCCATTCAACAACATGGCTTTGTCAAACTTTTCATGCCATTGCTTGGGAGGTTACTTCAAACCATACAATGATTTGACAAGCTTACAAACTTTCTTATTTTGTCTTGGAGCTGAGAACCCCTCGGGTTGCTCCCTGTAGATTTATTCATCTAAATCTCCATTTAAGAAAGCTGTCTTTACATCCATCTGATGTATCTCCAGGACACGTAAAACTACTATCGCAATCACCATGCAAATAGATGTAACCCTTGTCACAGGTGAATATGTATCAAAGTAATCTAGACTTTCTCATTGCTTGTATCCTTTGATAACTAGTCTAGCTTTACACTTATCAGTTGTGACCCATTAGCTTTCATCTTTCTTCTAAAGATCCACTTACCCCCCAAGGCCTTACTGCTTAGGGGTAGATCAACCAACTCCCAAGTATGGTGCTGTAAGATGGAGTCAATCTCACTCTTAATTTTTTCTTTCCACAAAGGACTTTCAGGTAAAGTCACAGCTTCATGGACAGTTTGAGGTTCTCTCTTTAACATATAAGTTAAGAAGTCCAAACCAAAGGACTTTGTAGTCCTAGCCCTCTTATGCCTTCTTGGCTCATCTATATCCTCAGCTTGATCATCTATTTGATCAGCTATGTGATCACTGTCACCTTTAACCTCTTTTATGGGACTTTGAATCCTTTCTTGGAGACGACATGGAAATGCATTTTCAAAGAAAGATGCATTTTTTGATTCCATGATAGTATTCTTGTGTATATTTGGAATAACAGACCTATACACAAGAAATCGATATGCACTACTATTATGTGCATATCCAATGAATAAACAATCCATTGACTTTGGTCTTATCCGAACCCGCTTGGGTGTAGGCACCACCACTTTTGCAAGACACCCCCATATTTGTAGGTATTTATATGAAGGCTTGTGGCCTTTCCACAACTCATATGGAGTCTTGTCTACATTCTTTTAAGGTATTCTATTAAGAATGTAATTCGCGGAGAGAATCGCTTCCTCCCACAAGTTCTGTGGCAACCCAGAACTTATCAACATTGCATTCATCATTTCCTTTAACGTCCTATTTTTTCACTCAACAACACCATTTAACTGAGGGGAGTAGTGCGTTGTGGTTTGGTGAATAATCCCAAATTGAGCACAAGTCTCGGCAAACGGGGATTCATACTCACCACCACGATCATTTCTTAAAGCTTTGATCTTACGACTTAATTGATTCTTAACTTCATTCTTGAAAGGAATAAATTTTTCAATTGCCTCATCTTTGCTTTTAAGCAAATACACATAACAGTATTTAGTGCAATCATCAACAAAAGTGATGAAGTACTTGTTACCACCACGTGATTGTACGACTTTCAAATCACACACATCACTATGCTCTAAATCCAAAGGCTGAGTACTTCTTTCAATAGAATGAAATGAAGTCCTTGTCAATTTTGCTTCTACACAAGTTTCGCACTTGTGATTTGGATTAATTTTGAAAGATGGTATGTGATCTAATTTGATTAATCTATGTAAAGAGTCAAAATTTACATGACCTAGTCTACCATGCCATAAATTAAAAGACTCAAGCATATAAGCAGAAGAAGAAGCTTTCTCATTACTTTTTGGGATAAGAGTCATTGCATTGAGCCTAAACATATCGCTTGACATATAACCTTTCCCTACATAAACCCCACTCTTGGTCAACACGACCTTATCAGCCTCAAATATCATGCGGAAGCCATGCTTACTCAAGAGTGACCCTGAGACAAGGTTCTTACGAATGTCCGATACAAAAAGGACATCGTTTAGAGTCAGCTTGTCACACCCCAAACCCGAGTATGACCGGCCGTGGCCCACAGGGCCTTAGCCCAAGGCACACGTAAGCCTAAATACGAATCCATACACATTGAATAACTATAAAATAGTCTATTAATAAATAACCAAAACTCAATCCAGTGTCATGCCACAAGTATAAACGGCAAAACCAACCGTAATCAATACCATCCAAATTTATGGGATATAAACAACCCACATATCAAAATAATTCTAAATGAACCTCAATAAAAAATAAATATAAATATGCACAAACTTGACATAACAGTCTAAAACAAAATATACGAATGTCCTAGAGGTCCATGCAATTTAGTCCCCGCTATGCCATGAGTCCACTCTAAGTCCTTCTAACACCTGGAAATGGTAAACAACTAAGTCAGCTAATAGCTTAGTAAGTAGCAACATGGATAGTAAATACAGTTTCGAAAATAGGGTTCAACTCCAAAATAAGATATATATCACAGAAAACTAGATTGGCATATAGTTTGGTAAAGAGAATCTGTTTCAAAAAGAATGTTCCACAGTTCAACAGTTAAAATACTCATGTCTCTCGAGAACATGATAAATGACATTTTTCACTTAAAACAGATTACAACATGAACACCAATAATTTTCTGGGTACTAAGAAAATAAAAAGTAATATGCCACACAGTTCTCAAGGCTATAAGCCCCGTTGGATCTAATACCGAACTAAGAGTCATCCTCAGGGTGGCAACCTGGGCTTTTTCTTTAAGACGATCCGATTGAAGTTCACCTAGTTTAACCTAGGTCTTTTCCTTACAATCGTTGAGCACTAGAGTCATCACGGCCCAACCCAGATCTGTTCCCTAGTGGCCAGAGTCACCACACACAATGGAATAATTTTCCTGGACTAAATACACAAATGGTCCCAATAATCAATACACATCAGTTTCGCAAAACATGGTAGTTCATCATTATAAACATGAGACCAAAACAAATAGTTTACAGTATGCCAAGTTCACACATGTTTCAGAAATAATTTGATTCCATTGATAATATAATAATTTATCAAAACATTTTAGTCCTGAAACAACAATTTAATTTTCCAACAGTTCAGGGTAGGGGAACCTTTATAAAAATATGTAGCATGAAACTACTTACCTGAAAATGGAACAATGTAATCCTCGAATAGAGTATAAAAGTCCAACTAGTGCCCTGAACCAAGTATAAAAACTACACGTCACTACTAATTTAAAAATACTAAAGAATAGGAACTGAGTAACCTCAAACTCAAAGCGCACTAACACGGCTCAACCCAACTCACTGTTACTCTTAAATATTATCTAAGTTCATGTTCTTCAAGGTCTAAAATCACCCAAGACATGGGTTCCGATCGAAATTTAACTAAAAGTGACTTTAAGATAAAACAGAGTTTTAAACGAGTTTTAAACAATTTTTTCCAATCTATTCGCTAACTTTGAAAATTACAAAACCCACTCCATGCTGTTCGAAAAAATTCCAAAACCCTCCAGATATCAACTAATATATCCTAAGTTTCAAACCCAATTGGTTTTACTTGATTTGCTTATCAAAATAATTATTTGCAATTAATTATGCCCAAACAAGTTGTTTTCTGCAGCACTTTAAATAAATTAATGGTTCTCTTAGTATACACAAGCAATCAATGCAAGGCCAAAAATGTAAGAAACTAGACTCGTAACCGGTTCAAATGACGCTGATTTGATAATTTTAGG
Organism: Camellia granthamiana; assembly: GCA_036172215.1. Taxonomy (NCBI): domain Eukaryota; kingdom Viridiplantae; phylum Streptophyta; class Magnoliopsida; order Ericales; family Theaceae; genus Camellia; species Camellia granthamiana. The sequence goes on along the minus strand of CM069907.1, from coordinate 96,798,243 downwards.
ATTTATACCCAAAGAGAACAACACTCTCGAACTTACTTTTTAAACCAGTTTTTTGGACAGATTTGAACGCATCATTTTATATGGATTTTGACTTCCAAAAATTATGAAAAAATTCAGATATGCAATTCAATATGTAATTAATCTACTGTAAAAATTTCAGTTCAAAATTCATTTGTTTGATATGGTTACTCGATTTTTAAAGTTTGTGATTTTATGCAGAATTCTTATCCAACGCCTTTAGCTCCTTAATTCTCTTTAAAATTTTGCATGATTATACACAAAACACTATCCCAATCAGCCAAATATTTTCATAGCCATGCCCAACACATGTACCTACTTCACCGATTTGACCCATCGACTACGCAACAACTCACAAGAAGAAGAAAAAGATAGTGAGGGAATAAAAAAATAAGGGATTTTCCTTGCCAATGGCCACCACAAAACTCAACAATTTTCAGCACTTTTGACCCAACAAGCCTAGACGCCTCTCTCCCTCTCTTTACCTCACTGCTGCTCAAAAAGTTGTGGGAAACAATAACATAAGAATTAGGGTTTTATTATCCTTTATATAGATATATATATCTAACCAAATGGCTCTAATTTATTATCTTTTGTTTTATTTTATTTTCTCTCTCAATTAATTTAAATAACTTACAAATATTATTAGATCAAAATATGCTTACTAATTTGTCACTCATTTTTTTTTAAATAATAAATCTTGCCTTTAAATTAAAGACTTTCACCATAAATTTATTTTAGGTTTTAAAATTATTTAAAAGACCTTCCAAATATTTAATTTGCACTTAAAGATTAATAAGCAAAATATTTGGGAATGTAAAATTATTATTATCTAATTATTTATTTTATTTGTATATTCGGGTTTTCACACAGCTCTTTTCCTAAAGTCATCTTCAGGACCACTTTTCCCTTTTCCTTAACAGTTGAGGTGGCAGAATTTCCCATGGACGACTTCTCACTGTTTGAAACTGGTTAGAAGGTTGTGAACATCTTCTTCTCCTCACAGATGTGGTGAGTGGCCCTAGTGTCCACCCACCATTCCTTCAGGTTGGACCCCACTATATGTTCACTTCGGAGACGACAACTACCAGATGCATGTCGTCCACATCTTGTGATAGATCCTCCGTTTCAGCCATGTGAGCAGGACTCTTGTTCTGTGGAGGGTACTTCTTGTGGACTTCTTCTTCTTCTTGCGACAGTCAACCGCCCGATGCCCATCACTTCCACAATTGAAGCACTTCCCATTGAACCTATAAGTAGCTTCATATGGCTTGTAGACTGGCCTCTTGGAGACACCGCCTCTTGCCCCCAACTTTGAGCTTTTGCCTATCGGTGGTTTTTTCTTCACCCTCGAGGACTGGCCACGCTCAACCACATTTGCTTTCACAGTGGAGGTGCTCCCTCCTTTCTTTCTGTTGTCTTCCTCAATCTGGAGTTTGACAACGAGCTCTTCAACTGTCATTTCCTTTTGTTTGTGCTTCAAGTAGTTCGTGAAGTCTTTTTAGCCGGTAGGCAGCCTCTCAATCAGCACAGCTGCCTGGAATAATTCACTCAGAAACATTCCCTCTACATGAATCTTGTGTCGAATTACTTGGAACTCTTGGACCTGACTGATGACGGTTTTTGAGTCCACCATCTTGAAGTTTAGAAACCGGCCAGCGACAAATTTCTTTGTCTCAGCATCCTCGGTCTTGTACTTTTTGTCCAAAGCATCCCATAACTCTTTTACCGACTTCTTGGCATAAAACACATTGAACAGTGAATCTGCCAAGCCATTCAGAACATAGTTTCGACAAAGAAAGTCTGACTGCTTCCAAGCATCTAGAGCCATGAGCTTTTGTTTGTCTTACTCATTCTAATCATGGTTGGTGGATCTTCACTCAAAAATCTCGCAAGGCTTAGAGTAGTCAGGTAGAACAGCATCTTCTGCTTTCATCTCTTGAAATTCACTCCTGTGAACTTCTTCGGGCACTCGTGATGATTGAGCGGGCCTCCCGGAACAGCAAGAGCAACAATAGGATTGACCACAGAGGTCACAGCAGTTGGCAAGCCAGTTGCCTCGGGGTTTGATCCCCACTAACAATAACAGTAGTAGCAGCATCGGTGACAGTTGTCATTTCTGAAAAATAAAACAGAATATCACTTTCTGTGTTTTTAGAAATTAAACTTAACACTAGAAAATCCCACAGTTGAAAAGTTAATTCAAAGCTAGTCTCACCACTAAATCTAGAATCGAACATGGTCAAGAATGTTCCCAGGAAGACTGGAGGGGTCACATCAATCCCACTTAAAACCTAGTTAACATTTTGACAAAACTTTCAAGAGCATGTTGACTCCTAGTCCGTGAGAAACAATTTTTTAGAATTAAGTTTTTCAAGGGATGAACTAGGTTAAAACAAACCAAGGTCCAACACTTACAAGCAATTTATAAATTGCTAACAAAAATTACAAGCAATGTAAAAAATTGCTACAACAAAACAAGCAAATAAAATGCTTTTACATATTGGTATAAAATCATAACTAAAGTCCAAGCAAAACAAAATTGCTTCAAATATATATGAAAGAAAAAAAAAAAAAAAAAAAAACCCAATCCATAAGGATTCCAGTTAGTCCAAAAATTTCCACGCTTAGGTATTCTTGTTCAACAAAACAGTTAATAGTCCAAACATTTGGTTTTGTATTTTTTTTTTCCATCCATTTCGCATAGGTATTCCTGTAGAGAAAGTTAGCCCAAAAAAAAAAAAAAAATCTAGGAAAAAAGTAAATATAATAAATTAATTAAAACCATCTAGCAAACTAATTAATAATAAAATTAACTAATCAATTAACATGCTAGATAAGTTACAAAAATAAATCTATAACTCTAGAAATTAAATTAAAAGTAAATAGTCAAGAGTTCTATAACATTATTACAAAGGTTACAAAGCCTTTTACCTCCTAAACAATTAAAATTCTAGCCATGAGTTACAAATCAATTTAATTCACAATAATAAATAAATTAAATTAATATGCAAAAGTTACATATAAAACTAAAACTCCAAAATTAAATTAAAATATGAATAGGCAAGAGTTACAAAATAAACCTATAACTCTAAGCATTGAATTATTTAATAATCATGAGTTATGTATGAAATTAACACACAATAAATTTGTAAATAATGCTAGCAATTCACATGCAAAATTGCAAATAATTCTAAAATCTAGAAAATAGGTAGCATGTCAAAAAATTGCAACACCCATAAACATGCACATTATATGTAAAATTAAATGACAAGCAAATCATGATAGGGAATTAACACAACATAATACACTAGAAATCATACAATAAGCATGTAACAAAAATTAAAATCTAGAACATTTTTAACAAGCAAATTGTATTATAAAATTATCAATTATGAGCATATTATTATACAAAGCTTATATACTACATGTCATGCAAAGATTGGTACCCATATAATAAACTTATATTAGAACAAATTAATCTGTTAAAAATCTAGTAATAAAGCCATTTTAAACTTGCATCTAATAATCCATTTTCACAAAACAGTGATTGAAAAGCAGTAAATTAAAATCCCATAGCAGTAAATCTAATGATCAAAGCATAACCAAGACTTCTAGAACCAAACAGTAGTATATCTAATAGATAAACAATATCCTATATTCAATTGTTGGTACAAAAAAGAAAAAAAAAAAGTGAGCTATACAAACAGGCATTGGTTTTTTTTTTTTTATTATTCACATGCTGATCCGAAAGCAATTAAACTTGTCCAATTACATATGAATTTATTCGTTCAAATTTTCATGAAAAATATATAATCTGTTTTAAGTTTGTTATACAAATTGTGTGATCAACTAAAACAAATAAATTCATATTTTATAACTGAAATTATATAATACAACATCATGCTAGAAATAACAACTAGAAGAGCAGAAACACATAAAATAAAATAGCGATAGAAGGCAAACCGAAACCTGCATTAGACAGTGTCCTTAAAATAGATTTGCCACCTCACCGGTTGTGTGCTGGAGGTTGTTTGACGTTTGTTTCCCAAGATACGACGGTTGGACCAGCTACAACAATGCACCGATTGAGTAGCTTCGGCGAACAGAACTTTGTAGCACTCTCTCATAGGAAGAATATAATATAAAAGTGGAGGAAAACTTCGGACAGGAAGAGCAAATTTTTTGGGTAGAAAATTGAAGGAGAAGGGTCTCCTTTTATACACATGAAGGGCGAGAGGAAGAGGCTCCAGCCATCAAGGCCCCTCACAAATGCAGAAATGAATTCTGTATTAAACCTGTAGGAATAAATTATCATCATTATAGAGGAGTTATATACATATTATATATCTGTGTAATGTATATAATTCTGCAGACCACAATACTAGCTTCGCCCAAAAAGATTAAGATGGGTGGCCAAGCCCAACCCCCACACTCAATCCATTCCCTCAAGCCTCAAGCCCAAGCCCCAAGGTCCACGATCCATGGACCGGTCCAGTCCGAGCGGGTAGGCGGGCGGCGCACACGTATGTGGCAATTTTTGCATAACCAACTTGGACCATAGTCTTGGCTCAAGTCCATCCTTGAAGCATTCATAACTTCTGTCCTTCGGAAAATTTGGATGCCCCAAAAAGCTCACACCCTAAGGAAAAAAATGGGATTTAAATACCCATCAATGCTCTCCTTTACAATCAATGTGGGCTACAAGGTTTTACACCTTTCCCAACACCTTTTTCATGAGGTCAACTTAATGAGTCAATTTCTCATTCAAATCTTAATTGGTTTTTGGTCATTCTTTTTGTGGTGTAAAGATCTCACTACAAAGAATTTACACCCACTTTACTCCACCTCAATTGAGGATTGACATCCATGTTAATATTGCATTAAAGTTACCAAAAAACCATTATTTTTTCCAACAAAACATTGGGCTAGGCTAGATTCAGGTTAGGTCGACAGTATATAGTAACAGTATGTGTGTCATTCCAAGGCCGGCCTAACCCGATATCAGATCTAACCTAGCCACCCAAGTCCAGCCCTAAAAGAATGTCTGAATTCCAAGCATGCCCACTTAACCCAATAGATAGAAACTATTAATTTCTTCTTTTCGATTTGAAGGGCTATCAAATTATTTAAACCTTTTTAATAATTATTTGAATTTAAAATAGTGCTTTAGTTTAAGCTATAGAAAAAGAATATATATGTGTACGTATTTTTCTTCATCTTTTATTATTATTATTTTATTTTATTTATAACGAACTAATATAAAAATTAAATATTAATATTTTTTTAAATGGGCGGACTGAGTCGGGTTGAGTATAATTTGTCCAAGATCCATGCATAATTTTTCACAAAGTATGTAATGCAAGTGATGATCATATTGTCCACGTAATTGCAAATCTTGGAGTGTGGTTAGTTATTACAAATTGATCAATGATTGGAACACAAAAGATGAAATATCGAATGAAACACGTCTTATAAAGGGTGAGTCTCACATGTGGATTTCACATCATGTGGGTCTTGCTTCTTATGGGAAATCTGTGTCCATTCCATGTTTAATCATTTGTTCATTCAGGTAGTGTTTGATAAAACTAAAAATTGAAAATTGAAAATTAAGTATTGAAAAGATGAATGCTGAATTTTTAAGCTAAAAAATTATTTGATAAAAATTTAAGTGTTAAACTAAAATAAATTGTTTAATATGTATAATATTAAATTAAAAAATTATTATTTAAAAATTATATTTTTTAATTTTATATCATGATAGTGAGTTGATGGTGGTGGAAGCAATAATGGTGCCTATAACACCAATGATAATTGTACGGGAAAGAAATACACATTCTCGTATAATCCTGTTGATCAAATCTGCGTTCCTCCGTACGTCGTCGTTCTACAACCTGAAAATACAAACGTGAGCTAGCCGGCGGGTGTGTGCCGGAAATCTCTCCGATGCCTAAGTCAGCAAACAAGACAAATATCCAAAAGCTCTATGTATTCGAGAATCAAAGTTGTGTTACCTCTCCATAGGTGATGTTTGTGAGCTTTTATATGTTCCGTGGGGTACAATCCTAGTAGGACTTTTACTTCTCCATGCAGAGTCCTACTAGGACTCATACTTCTGAAGGATAATGCTTATCCTTCAACACCCCCCTCACTGCTTAAACCAAGTGAGATGGTTTTACCATGGCCGGATTATCATACGACCGAAGTACCTGTAAGTTCGGCCCTGACATTCCTTTCCCTTACCTCGGCTTTCCCATGCTAAGACCGAGCTATCCATAAGAGAGCTGAGCCAAACTATCCTCAGAACTAAGTCCTTAGGAGGACTTAGCCTACCTCGATTCCTATATGACACGACCGAAATAATTCTTGAAGACCGAATCGTCCGCACTATACTTCTCAACCGGACTACGTATTAGGCCTTAAGTAACCGGACTAACCATTACGGCTTTGGGACCGATCTAACTACAAAGTCTTCTTATGGACCGGAGTAACCCTACAGCCTTTCTACTCAGCCCTTCGTACTGGGGCCCAGAACGGCCCTTTATCCAGCTCGGCCCGATTTCTATATAAATTACCCTCTCAATTGCCCCTTAATTCCATCTGCATAGCATGATAGGGATTACTTATCTACGAGCCGAGCTAACAACCGAACGAAGACCCTTTAAGCTTATCCAGCCGAGCCAAAATTTTAAAGCCTTCCTAGTCGAGCTAAAAACTCTTTTAGCCTTTCCAGCCGAGCTAACTTAAGCGGAGCTGCACCTGTCCGGTCATAACGTCTCTTCAATCACAGCAACTGAATCGTTTCCCATTCCAATGACACGTGGCAACCTCTGATTGGCCCTTCGCAGATGTCACGCCGCCCTCGTACTTCGTAAGATTTGAACAGTTCCCGCCCTTCCATTTTCGTCCTTCTTACAAAACAATCTCATCAACTCAAATCATTCACCTTACTATTTGTTCTTCTCTCTCTCTTACTCCTGAGCCCTAAGTTCGAGCTTGCTTCATTCGTGTTCTTCATTACGGCCATTGCTTCCAATTTCTAGCTTTCTCTTCTCTACCTGGTAAGTATCACGAATTTGTTTCTCTTCTCTCATTTTGCTTTTGTTCAATCTAATGTAGTGTGTGTTTTTGCAAAACACATTTCTGTTTCTACTTTCCATTAGTCTTGTATTTTCTGGAAAAAATCTTCATAAGAATATTATGAATGTCATGAAGCAACCTGTAGAACCTAGTTTTGATCCATAGACTTGTCCTAACCGAACTAGGATACTGTTTGCGCTATATAGGTAGATCAATCCAGACAATAACCGAACTAGAACTAGTAGATATATCAGAAGTTTCAGTAAGTTACCAACTCCTGGTTCACTTTAGCCGAGATAAACTCACCGAACGAAGTTTGAACTTTAGCAAACTAGAAACCTTAACTTTTAACCGAGCTAAGCCTTGGGGGCTAAGCCAGCTTTCTTAGTTTCTAAAACCGAGCTCAGAAAGCTGCCCCTAGAGGCTTAACCGAAGTAAAGAAACCCATAGCTAAAACCGAGATAGACCCTGTAGCTTTCTGTAAAACCGAAGTGAGACCTCTTTCATCTTGTTTTTATTTGTAGCACGGTCCAATGATCTGTGCTTAACCCCTATGTTTTCCACTTTGCAGACTTTAGGTTGCCCAAGCACTCTTCTGCGCGCTCAACCGAACTACTGAGCACAGTTTTCCAACCGAACTAACTTATTCATAATTTATAAAAGAAATGGGTAAATATAGGTTTTTGGTAGAAACCCCTGGAGGCCTAGCCGAATTTCGAATGGAGTACAACATCCCTGACGACGTCCAACTTATCTTGGCCAAAAAAGATGTAACTCCATGGGGAAATGAAGGCTTCGTCCCTTTTACCCTCCTGTCAATAATCGAAACCGGACTAAGATTCCCAGTCCAACCTTTGATATGTGAATTCCTTAGACAAACACGACTATGCCCAACCTAGCTCTCCACCAATTCATACCGTATCATAATGGGAATAGCCGCACTAAACCACCAAGAAGGACTCAACCTCGGTCTAGCCGAAATATTCCACCAATACTCCATAGGCTCCAAAGAAGAGGGCTGGGTTTATTATTTAAGAATACGCCGCAACCGAGAGAAAATAATAAAAGATACGCCGGATAAAGACTTGAATGACGATGATTTTTTCTGGGTGTCTGGGAATTACGAAGATCATCAAGCCCAGATTCCTGGCCGAAGAATAAACTAGAAAAAAGGAGACCCCAGTATAACTACTTCGGTTTTCTTTCATGTTTCTTTCTTTCTTTTTTTTTTTTTTACTTCGGTTTTCCGCCCTTGAACCGATCTAACAGTTGAACTTTTATCTGCAGATTCAGCGCATCTACACTCCCTTTACAGCTACCCTAACCTCAATACCCTCCGCGCTGCACTACGGGTTAAAGAAAGAAGTTGGGCCAAACTTCTAAATTTCGAACCGACCTACAGATACAGCAGTCGCCGCAAAGCGAGAGTGACCGATTTCCTCCTTGAAGACGCGCCAGAACCGGACCCAACCTTGCCTCAAATTAACCTCGTCCCACTAACTGCCGAACAAGAAATGGCAAAAAGGAGCAGAGTAAGGGCGCTTCTAACCGAAACTAACAGACCCGAGGTACCACAAACCGGTCAGACCATTGAGACCGTGGTAGCTCTTCCATCCCAACAGCCATCCACGTCCTGCCGAGCTAAGCGCGCCCGGACTACCGAGACGGAGCAACGTTTGGTTGATGCAGACGAAACCACATTACCACCGAGCCATCCACCCAGTCCGCAACCGGAGCCTGTTGACCGAACTACCACTAGCTGGGCACCTAAACTTACCTTCAACAACCGAGATATCCAAGACTCTGACTCGGTTGTTGCTGATAAGGATCACCAGTTGGCCTTTAACCTGGCCAAGAGTGTGTGTCTCCCCAAAGACATGGAGCACCACCAAAAGCAACTAAATACCGAACTGAAGGCCATCCGGTCTTCAACAAAATCCATGATCCTGGTAAGTAGCACTGTCCGTTTATCTGTCTAATTTACTCCCAATTGTCAGTCCGGCTGAAGGGAGTTACTATTTTACAGGCCATCCAAAAGAACAATATAGCACATAGGAAAGTGTTGGAGCTTAGGAGGACGACAAGGGAGGCCATGGCCGAAGCTGAAGCAAAAACGGCCGAGCTAGAAGCGGCCAGAAAGCAAATGGCCGAGCTACGATCCGAGAACGGCAGACTAACCGGACTGGTCAGTTCAGCCGAAGCGGAAAAGCAAAAGGCTGCCATTGAACTGAAGGACAAGTATCTGCGCCAGTTGGCGAAGATTGAGAAGAATAAAGACACCGAGATAACGCAGTTGAAGGAAGCCATAAAAGGAGCCAAAAAGCGTGGCTTCAAGAATGCAGAGGACGCTTATACCCGACAGTGTGATGCCGCCAAGGATCTTTTCTTTAAGTGCGGTTGGCGGGCAGCTGTGGAAAAGCTCGGTCAAGATCCACAGACCGAGGTCTTCAACTTTCCAGCGTACTTCATACCGACCTCACTGGCGGAATATGCTGTCGATCTTCAGAAGTAATTTCCTGAAGAGGGTTCAGGCTCTGACGAAGATTCTGATTCTGAGGACGCTCCGGTCGTCAATGCGGACCAGTCAGCTCGGGTGGAGTCCACGGTGGAAGACCTGACCATTGAACAACCAGGTGAAACCATGCTTCCGACCGAAACCACTCCCGTGACCGAGACCGAGCTCCCGCCTGAGACCGGTCTCCGTGTTGAAGCCGATGCTGAGTTCGATGCCGAAATTGATGACCTTTTCAACTGATTGTCTTTTTGCTTCTTTCTTGTTCTTTAACTTGTAACCGGGCTGCAGCCCCCCATGTGTACTTGTTTTGTATTTTAATGAAAAATCTTTTTTGTGCTCAACTCTTACTTCGGTTTGCTTATCTGTTTGAGCATGGTTTCTTGCAATATTTTTGACCGAGATGAAGTATTGCTGTTTTAGCTTGGCAACCTGAGTAGGCTTACTAGCCAACCAGTCTTCAGCTATGAACTTACTTCGGCTGAAGAGTACAAAGAGTTGGTTTAATCCAGCCAACCACTCTTCAGCCATAAACTTACTTCGGCTGAAGAGTACAAAGAGTTGGTTTAATCCAGCCAACCACTCTTCAGCCATGAACTTACTTCGGCTGAAGAGTACAAAGAGTTGGTTTAATCCAGCCAACCACTCTTCAGCCATGAACTTACTTCGGCTGAAGAGTACAAAGAGTTGGTCTTATCTAGCCAACCACTCTTCAGCCATAAACTTACTTCGGCTGAAGAGTACAAAGAGTTGGTCTTATCTAGCCAACCACTCTTCAGCCATGAACTTACTTCGGCTGAAGAGTACAAAGAGTTGGTTTAATCCGGCCAACCTCTAAGTTGGTTTTTCCAGCCAACTTAGAATAAAGTGTTTGGTTATTCCGACCAAACGTCCTGCAGCCTGGATCCTTATCCTGAGCTTAGGAGGGGTGTTGGTTTAATCCAGCCAACCTCTAAGTTAGTTTTTCCAGCCAACTTAGAAAAAAGTGTTAACAATGCTCCTAACTCTCTAAAACTATCTTTTACGGAGAACAATTATGCTGAAAAGAATTGACTTGTTTTATTGAGAAAGTAAAAGATTACACATGCTTAAAAGAAAAAAGCTAAAAATAAAATAACTTGAGATTGGCAGTGTTCCATGGCCTGGGAATTACTTTGCCGTCCTCATCTTCTAAGTGGTATGCCCCTTTGCCTGCTAATCCGACCACTTTGTAAGGTCCTTCCCAATTAGGCCCTAGCTTGCCATCTCCTGGTACCAAGGTATTCCCCATTACTTTGCGCAGTACCCAATCTCCGATCTTGAATTGCCTTGGATGCACTGTTTTGTTATACTTTCTGGACAATTCTTGTTGGTAGGAGGCGATGTGAACCAATGCTCTGTCTCTTCGTTCTTCCGCAAGGTCAAGCTCCAATGCTATGGCTTCGCTATTTAAGTCTGGGTCAAAGTTTTCGCTTCGAATTGTGGGGAGGCCAACTTCTAATGGGATAACTGCCTCCATGCCATAAGCTAAGGAGAATGGTGTTTCTCCTGTCGATCGCCGGGGTGTGGTGCGGTAAGCCCATAAAACATGAGGGAGCTCTTCTGCCCACTTGCCTTTTTCTTTCTCTAACCTTTTCTTCAATCCATCCAAGACTACCTTGTTTGATGCCTCCGCCTGACCATTTGCTTGGGGATATGCCGGTGTAGAATTGTAGAACTCTATCTTGTACTCTTCACAAAAGCCTCTGAAAATCCTGCCGTAGAACTGAGTGCCGTTATCTGAGATCAGTGCTTTTGGTATGCCAAACCGAGTGACGATGTTTTGCCAAACAAACTTCTTCACATCTTTTTCCTTGATTGATGCCAAGGCTTCTGCTTCCACCCATTTTGTGAAGTAGTCGGTTGCTGCAAGAAAGAACTTCCTGTTACCTGGTGCTGTTGGAAGTGGCCCTACTATGTCTAAGCCCCACATTGCGAAAGGCCATGGGCTAGTGAGAGGTAGAAGTTCTTTGGCAGATTGGTGTATTTGGTGTGCAAACTTTTGACACTTTTCGCATTTTTTGACATACTTTTCTGAGTCTGCTTGCATATATGGCCACCAGTACCCTTGTGAGATTGCTCTATATGCTAGTGATCTTCCTCCTTGATGGCTTCCGCATGCGCCCTCGTGTATTTTGAACAGGAATGCCTCTACTTTGCTGGGGTGGACGCACTTTAGGTAGGGTCCTGAGAATGATTTTTTGTACAATGCCAAGGATGGAGAGAGCCAAAATCGTTGTGACTTTGCTCTTATTCTGTTGGCTTCTTTCTTCTCTTCTGGTAGGGTGCCATCTTTTAGGAACAATATGATGGGATCCATCCAAGAAGGGCCTAGATCGGCGCAGCATACCTCTTCTACTTCTGGGTCTTTAATACTTGGTCTAGGCAGGTAGTCAATCAGTAGTGGATGAGGGATAGAGGTATCTGCCATTGAGGTGAAGCCTGCTAGTTCGTCTACTCTGCTGTTTTCCTCCCTGCCGATTTGTTCTATCCTGACTACTTCAAATTTTTTGATCTCTGTTCTGACCAACTCTTGGTACTTGGCCATCTTGTCATCCTTTGCTTCGTAGTCACCAGATATTTGGTTTACCACCAGCTGTCAGTCGCTATAAACCATTAGCTCGGTGGCCTTCATATAGAATGCTGACTTGAGACTTGCAAGAAGCGCTTCATACTCCGCTTCGTTGTTTGATGCTGGGAAGCCAAGGTTGATCGCCTGCTCCACTACTAAGCCGTCTGGAGAGATGAGGACTATGCCAAGCCCCGCTCCATGACGGTTGGATGCTCCATCCACGAAGAGCTTCCACATCTCTCCAACGAACAACTTCCAGCAAGTGGAGGGATCGGATGATGCCTTGGGATCTTCCATGTTGCTGGTGTCTTCTTCAGGGTCCATCCTTGTCGTCTGTCCCTTGTCGTCTGGTTGTACCAAGTCTTTATTTGTTAGTGAGTCTTGACTTGGTGTAGCATGGTTCGCTTCTTCTTTCCTTGCTTTACTCTGGTCTGCCTTGGGATTTGACTGAGTAACCAGTACCAGGGGTTGCGTTATTCCGACGTCAACTTCCATCCCTAGTTCGGTTGTTTCAGTCAGGTCGACTGGGTAGATATGATGACTTCCTGGGGTGAATTCTGCGACAAAGTCTGCCAAGGCTTGTGCTTTTATTGCGGTTCTGGGTTGGAACTTGATGTCGTATTGCCCCAGCTCAACTGCCCACTTCAAGATTCGCCCTAAGAAGTTAGCCCTCTCAAACAATGCTTTTAGCGGGAAGGCTGTGAGGACAACTATGGTGTGGGCATGAAAGTAGTGCGACAACTTTCTTGAGGCCATCATCAAGGCCAACGCCAGTTTTTCCAGTGGCAAGTATCTCGTTTCGGCGCCCAGCAGTGTCTTGCTGACGTAATAGATGGGCAGATGTTGGATTCCTTTTGCACAGACCAACACTGCACTGATTACGTGCTGAGAGACTGCCAGGTACAGGAAGAGTTCTTCTCCAGGGATTGGGGTTACAAGTAGTGGTGGAGAAGACATGTATTCCTTCAAGCTTTCCAAAGCTCGGTCGCATTCTTCGTCCCGCTGAAACTTGGCTTTTAGGGCATGAAAGAATGGTCGTAGTCTGTCTGACGACCGGCTTATGAACCGATTAAGCGCAGCCGCCATGCCGGTGAGATGCTGTACTTCTTTTACTAAGTTTGGTCTCTCCAGATCCTGAATTGCCTTGATCTGGGAGGGGTCTGCCTCTATACCCCGGTTGGTCACCAGGAAGCCCAGGAATTTGCCAGATCCTACTCCGAATGCACACTTCGACGCGTTGAGGCGTAACTTGTGCTTCTTCAGGATCTCAAACATCTCACCTAGGTCCTTGAGATGGTCATTCTCATCTTTGCTCTTGACCACCATATCGTCGATGTAAGCCTCCATTGTTTTGCCTAACAATGGTTCAAACATCTTGGTGACCATTCTCTGGAATGTTGCCCCTGCGTTTTTCAGGCCAAAGGGCATAACCTTGTAGCAGTATAGTCCTCTTGGAGTTGTGAAGGACGTGATCTTCTGGTCTGGTTCATGCATGGCGATTTGGTGATAGCCTCTGTATGCATCCAGAAAGCTAAGTCGGTTGTGCCCCGCCGTTAGGTCTACCAGCTGATCTATCCGTGGTAGAGGAAAGCTGTCTTTTGGGCACGCCTTGTTGACTGTTTTGTAGTCGACGCAGACACGCCACTTGCCATTCTTCTTTGGCACTACGACTGTGTTGGAGATCCATTTTGGGTAGTGCACCTCTCTAATTGCTCCTACCTCCAGCAGGTTTCCTACTTCTTCCGCAACTATCTCGGCGTGGTGGAGTGCCGACCTGCGGGTGCGCTGAATGATTGGTCTGGCGGATGGGTGGACATTAAGTTGGTGACAAATGAAGTTGGGATCAATGCCTGGCATGTCGTATGGTGTCCAGGCGAACACTTCGATGTTAGAGGTCAAAAATTCTAAGACCTCTATTCTCTCGGTGCTGGACAACGACGAACCGAGCAGAAAGAACTTATCCGGGTTCTTTTCATTTATTCTTACCTCCACCAAATCTTCCACCGCTTTCTGACTAGCCGTTTTGACAGCATCTGCGAATAGTTCATTACTCTCAGGTTCTTCCACCGAATGAACGTATCCTTTGGCAGTGCGGCTGCCATTCGCCGTGACAAAGCACTGCTTCGACATGATCCGATCTCCATATACTTCTTCTATTACTCCAGTGTCGTTGGGAAACCGCATTACTTGGTGGTAGGATGACGCCACCGATCGCATGGCATGCAGCCATGTTCTGCCCAAGATTATATTGTAGGTGGAGGGGACCTTTAATACCCAGAACTCCACTTGTTTTGTCACACTCCCTGCTGTGACTGGGAGGATTATTTTGCCGACGGGCCATTCTGGCATGGAGTTGAATCCGATCAGGGGAGATACGGTAGGTGCCAAGTCTTTGTCTTGCAACTTCAATTGTTTAAATGTTTCGTAGTACATGATTTCACATGAACTACCCTGGTCTATCAGAATCCGCTTGACGTCAAAATCCTTGACTCAGAGAGTGACGACCAAGGCATCATTGTGAGGGCAATATATCCTTGCCAAGTCTTTATCCGAAAAAGACATGACGTTTGTGTCCTCAGTCTTCCCTTTCTTGACTGCAGGTTGGGCACTTAGCACCTCTCTTAAGTGTTCAGCCTTTTTGATTGATCCTCTGAGCTCGCATACACGCTCAGGTTCAAAGACTCCATGTATCACGTTGATAATGCCTTGAGGTGAGGCGTCGATCGGCATTCCGTTGGGGTTATTATGGTCCTGGGGGGCTGGTTGCGCCCCTCCTTCAATGTATTTGTCGAGGTGACCTGCTGCAACCAATTCCTCCAGGTGCTGTCTCAATGGCGTGCAGTTCTCAGTGCGGTGCCCTTTTTCTTTATGGAAGGTGCACCGCGATCTGTCGTCGTAATCCTTCTGAGCCTCGCCTAGCTTGGCTGGCCACTTGACGAAAGGCTCGTTTCTAATTTCACTCAGTATTCGGTAGATCGGTTTCTTGAAGACCGTGGTTATGGCAGTGCGGACTCTCAACCATCTTTTATCCTGGTCCTCCCCATTGTCTCGCCTGCCTCGTCCGTTTTTGTGCGGATGATCTACCGCGTTGACCTTTGCTGAGGCCTTCTTTTCTGGTACTGTGGACGTGCCAGACTTTGCTTTGGCGCATGCGCCATCCTCTTCCACCCTAATGTACTGATGCACTCTTTCCATCAGGGCTTCCATGGTGAGGGGCGGTGTCATGGTGATTGAGTCCCTTAGTCTGTTCCCCACTGGAAGGCCTCTTTTGTACTGTGCTATGGCGAGATTGGTGGGGCAGTCCTCAATCTGATTGAAGGTCTCCCAGTAGCGACTGTTATAGGATCTCAGGGTCTCTTTGTTGCCCATGTCGATGGAGAGTAGCCGGTCGATCTCCACCGGGGTTTTAGTGTTTGTTTGGAACCTCGTTACGAACGCCTCCGCTAATTGCGCCCAAGAGGCAATGCTGCCCTCGGGAAGTTTCTCGAACCAAGTCAAGCCTAGGTCACCCAGGCTAGATGGGAAGAGGATGCACATTAAGGCCTCGTTTCGCCGGTATACAGCCATGACCTGGCGAAAGTGGCTCAGGTGTGAGTAGGGGTCTGTCTTCCCCTCATATGTATTAAATTTGGGTTGAAGGAAGCCTGATGGTAGGGGTGCGTTCTCTATTGCCGGAACGAACGGTGAGGTTTGTAGCCTCGCCAATGCCTTGTCTGTTGGTTCGTAGGCAGGGCGCGGTATTGGCATTCCAACCTCGACGCTTCCGTGCGTCCGAGGAGCCAACCGCCGTAAGGCAGAAACTCTATGCGGATCACGTGCCCTGGCGTCTGCCCTCCATCGTGTCTTCTCTTCTAGCACGGTTCGTAGGTCGGACGATCTGGGCAACTCCGTCTGTCTGGACCTTGTTTGGTGCGTATGTAAAGGCCAATAAGTGCTCCCTTCCGTGTAGGACCTCTCAGATCTCGCCCTCTCAGACCTGGAGTGACGAGTTCTGGAAGTCCTGGATTGAGTATCGCCTGTCCTGAGGCTTTTACTCTCTGCTTGCGAGGGTGTGGTGTTCCTACCACGACCTTCCGAGTGACGAGGGGGCGTCTTGTCTGTGCGCCCCTCTTCTGTCGCCACTTTTTTTCCCTTCATCTGACGCTTTAGAGATTCCATATCCGCCGCCATCCGTCGTATCAATTCGTCTTGCTCCTTGACGCGATCCTCTAAGGCTTGAGGGTCAACCCTCCGCCTTTGTCTTTTTGGGCTCTGTGAACGAGAGTGATGGGGGCTGTTCGTCCGTCTTCTCCCCCTCGTATCCCTCCTGGGATTCTGTCTTGGGTCCAAGTCCGCCATGGGAGGGATCAAGGGTAAACCCTCGCGCCTGGCACCCCCCTCCGATGTTAGTCCGTCGATGGCGGACTGTGGCAACTCTTCGTTGTGCGCCATTGATTCTTTAAGAGGAAAAGTTTGATCAAGAGGTTTTGTTCTTGTCTGACTTCCCACAGACGGCGCCAATTGTACGGGAAAGAAATACACATTCTCGTATAATCCTGTTGATCAAATCTGCGTTCCTCCGTACGTCGTCGTTCTACAACCTAAAAATACAAACGTGAGCTAGCCGGCGGGTGTGTACCGGAAACCTCTCCGATGCCTAAGTCAGCAAACAAGACAAATATCCAAAAGCTCTATGTATTCGAGAATCAAAGTTGTGTTACCTCTCCATAGGTGATGTTTGTGAGCTTTTATAGGTTCCGTGGGGTACAATCCTAGTAGGACTTTTACTTCTCCATGCAGAGTCCTACTAGGACTCATACTTCTGAAGGATAATGCTTATCCTTCAACACCCCCCTCACTGCTTAAACCAAGTGAGATGGTTTTACCATGGCCGGATTATCATACGACCGAAGTACCTGTAAGTTCGGCCCTGACATTCCTTTCCCTTACCTCGGCTTTCCCATGCTAAGACCGAGCTATCCATAAGAGAGCTGAGCCGAACTATCCTCAGAACTAAGTCCTTAGGAGGACTTAGCCTACCTCGGTTCCTATATGACACGACCGAAATAATTCCTGAAGACCGAATCGTCCGCACTATACTTCTCAACCGGACTACGTATTAGGCCTTAAGTAACCGGACTAACCATTACGGCTTTGGGACCGGTCTAACTACAAAGTCTTCTTATGGACCGGAGTAACCCTACAGCCTTTCTACTCAGCCCTTCGTACTGGGGCCCAGAACGGCCCTTTATCCAGCTCGGCCCGATTTCTATATAAATTACCCTCTCAATAATGTTGGTGAAGATAGAGAGATAGTAGTTATGGTGATGGTGGAGAGGTAATGTAATGGAGATAAAATGAGAGTGGCGGTAGTGGTGTAATGATAGTAGTTATTGTAGTGGTGGAATGATTATGACAACAGTGACAATGGTTGTGGTGGTGAAAGGGTTGTAATAGTTGTTGTAGTGGTGGTGTAATGATAGTGGTGACTATGATTGTGGTAGTGAAATGATGGTAGTTCTTATGGTAACAATTTTAATGGTGATGAAAAGTGGTGGTTATGAAAGGGTGGCAGCGACGGTGGCAATGATGATAATAGTGGCGACAGTGATTGTGAGGTTATAATGGTGTATATTCATACTTATATATAAATATTTATAAATTCAGTTAGAATTAAGTAACTGTCATATCATTTAAAATTTTCTTAATTTTGATCTACATTTTAAGAGCCATTTAAATTTTTAAGTGATATCATTTATGGTTATCAAATGAATTTAGTTTTAAGTGCTAAATTAAGGCTTGATAGCCTGATTTAGGATTTAAAACTGAATGTATTAAGTGAAAATGACATTTGATAATCATAATTGATATCATTTAAAAATTTAAGTGGCTTTTAAAAAATATAGGTTAAAAATTAAGAAAATTAAGTGATAAGAAACCCACTTAATCTTGATTGAATTTATAAATACATATGTATATATATTGACATACATGGTTATAGCCTCATCACCACCACCAACACTTCTACCACTACTACCACTGCCACCGCTACCTCCACCATGCCACCACTATAGCTTCTACTACCGATACCACCCCCCACCACCACCGCTGCCGCCACTTCTACCATTGTCATCATTGCTACCACTGCCACCACCACAACCATCACACCACCATTGCATCTATTGCTACTACCCTTTCCCATCACCACCATTATGCCACCATTGCATCTGTTGCTACCACCACTCCCCACCACCACCACTATTACTACCAAAAACTTTATTACCATGGTCATTGTTGCATAGGTACTGCTATTATTTCACTATTACCACCACAACACTACTACAGCCATCACTGTCATTAAAAGTACCTCTCCACCACGATTACAACTACCCTTCATCGCCATATCCATTGCCACCCTTGTCATAACCACCACTGTCATTCCACCATCACGATTAAAATAAAAATTTGGAAGTTCAAAATTAAAAATAATAAATTTGATCTTATATATATCAAAAAATTTGTTTTAGTTCAGTGCTTAATTTTAATCAAACAACATTCAACTTAAAAAATTCAGCATTCAATTTTCAG
>CM069907.1:96736979-96779276 GCA_036172215.1 Camellia granthamiana | reverse complement strand
ATTTGCCTCCTCGTTTCTTTAGGCTGTGCAAATTTTTATCAATATTTAAGATCCAAACACAGCTTCAAAATTATTGACTAGTGTAAGAATATCAAACTAGAATCTTGAGTCATAACCTAACCTATTTTGGTATAGGAGAATAGAAATTTGATTACAGAAATTCTTGTGTGACTTGATTGAATGAGTGACATGGGTCGATTTTATCCTCTACTTCATCAATTAAGTAATTTCCACCCAATTTCATTTTAAATTATTCATCTATAATGCTAAACTTACTATTTTTTATATAATATTATGCTTTCTATTTTTTTACTTGTCTATATAATAATAGTGTAAATGGGTCCATCACTGATATATATCGCCAATGTAATTGACAATTAAACTAATGCATCATCTAAGAAAAATTCTCCGGTGCGCAATACACACTATATGCAATCCTACTACAAAATTACGCATGTTTTTAAATTTATATAAGTGATATCATAAAAATAGGTAAGTTGAACACAAATTCGCAGAAGTCTATTCATAATAGTGAACTTTTGCGTATTTGTGTTCAATTTACGCACTTTTGTAAGATTAGTTATGTAAATTCGTAAAAACTTACGTAATTTTGTGGTAAGATTGCATACAGTATACATTGCACACCAGAGCATTACCTATAAGAAAATACTATAGAAATAAATAGTCGTTGTAACATTATTCATTATGCATTGATCAATAATATATTGTGAATGATATGTGATATTATGAGAGGAGTTTATACTGTTGGATCAAACAATCAAGAAAACACATATACTCAAGGAGTCAAAACTTGTCACATAATCAATCATATAAAACAATAAAACAATTTGAATAGAACTACATCTTTTATGATGAGTTCCACTGTTACACCTTGAATTTACAAAATCTGACCGACGAGAATAAATCATCAATAACAAAAGAAAAGACAATAATAAACATAATAAAAACTCTTTTATATGCGTGTGTATATATATCAATGTTGTTTATTACATGAGATTTACCAATTACATACATGTTATATTCAACATCCGTAAATATATAGTATGTAATTCAAAAGCAACTAATATTGCATGTAATAAAAGTGCCCTTAGGCTTGCATCAAATAAAATGGTGCACCCCTTACAAAAATGACACACGGCCTACTAAATAGATGGCTTAGGGCCTACAAATCAAAAGAGCTCTCTCTTAGCTCAAGCACATATCCAATGCCTCGCCTCATGGTCAGGGCACACCATCAACATCTGAAAAAGATTCCTGCTACGTAGCGTGAACATATAGTCCAGTAGGGTAAATCTCAGAAGATAATATGTTTCTACAAACGTAAATGATCATGATGCTACATATGTATAATATGCTCAAAACGTTTTCTTTAAATCAATATTTCTCATTATCATCATTAATGATTCGGGGACTCCTCTCAAGTACGTGTATCTGCCAATGGTCATTGCTAAGAACCACCTAATCTAGTGCACTATCTGAAGCTACACTCTGCTAGTGACCATCGCTAAGAGTCACCTAAACACAACCAAATTTACTGATTGCTAACTGGAAAGACCTTGACGCCTATACCGCACAGTTTTTCAGTCTTTCAACATGAACTATCAAGCCAAATTAATACTAATCTCAACTATACATGACCCGAATTCACCATTAATCTTTCAATTAAAAGCATGATGTTTTAATGTAACTAATGCAACGATGTAATATTCAATTATCGTAAAACGTTGCTCCGTGCACCTCCATTCAACAAGGAGTTTTCATTCTCATAAAACCAATAATTCAATAATAAAATGAAAAAGATTATCACAATCATATTGTATCAATTTCCACAACAATTGAATTTCCACCAATGGCCCAACAATCAATTGTAATCAACAATATAATTCATCACATTATATTCATAAATTCTCAATTTCAATATGCATTTCAAATTCAAAGTTGACAACATAGTTTTCAACACAACATCACCAATTTCAATATTTTAACATCAATTTCTCAACTTATGAAATATCAACATTTAGGGTTTTTCACAAATTAGAACTTTCTCAATTTTAAGTACCCACATGCAATTTTCTATAGAGAAAATAAGTTTTATAGCAAACCTCTCATGCTGTTTTAACAAAATCTCCAACAACAACTCAAATATTTTGTATAAAACTACCACAAGTATATCCACAAACTCATATTAAACTAATGAAACAAAAGCCTACATCTTGAATAGAAGATAAGAAGACAACTCTCAAAGAAATGACCGAATTGACTTTTTGGTTCAATGATCTCAAAGCTCTCGTCGAGCTCTACAATATCGATGTTCCAATCAGAGATCAATTCCGGCCCTAAGTGCTCTGAACTCAAGGCTGACGTGGGTGATAGCGGAGAGAGAAGGAAGAAAGAAATTGAGATAAAGAGGGAAAGATAAAAAAGTAAATGAAGAGAGAAAGTTGCTACATTCAAAAATAGAAAGAGAGGTTTCAAAAATGCATGGTTGAGAAGCAGCCACATCTCCATTGACTGGCGTCGGCCGCTAGTACAGTAAAAAATGGTGCTTGTGCAGGGCTCAAGCAATAGGCTCCTCTTCCTTGGCTGCTTATACGGATCTCACCACCGCTCGAGTGGCGACCGCTCGTGCACCCAACACAGCTACTCGTACGACACCTTGTCTAACCTCCGCTGCCTCTCGGTCGCTCGTACAATCCAATTATGCCGCTTATGTGGCTAATTTCTAGGCAAGCTCAAATGTAAAAGTGTTTCTATGCATTTGTTTTTCGTTATAGCGCCTCAGACGCCTTGGTACAATAGAATTACATTTGACTATTTGATTATCATAATTGAGAACCTTCTTAATCAATATTGGAGTCTTGTTTCAGGTGTTACCATAATGGTTGGCCAAGATTGGACCAAAAATCCCAAATTCTTCCGAGTAGTCTTCACACTTTTGCTCTTTTCTCCTTCCATACTTTTAAGTTATGGAATTAACATGATGGTGGTTAATGTTTATATAAGTTAAGTAAATAAATAATTGTCAAGAGATTGATTATGTTATAATTGTGGATGATGGGGAATAAATGTGATCAAGTGTAAAATTTATGCAATGTGATAATGTGTTGATGAAAAAACTTAGACATTGAGATAATATTGAAGTTGTGGGAACTTTATGAGATTTTTATTTGTTTCAATTCATGAGAGTTATGCAAAATATTGTTTAAAGTTTTGTTCTTATCCATCGATGGAGCATCGTGTTGATTGGTGTTGAATAGGCTATATGTATCCTGTGTTGTTGATATATTTTGAAATTTAGAATGTTGTGGAAATTATCGAACGATGCGAATGGTCCATTTTCTTCTATCTTCTGACCGGTAAAGCGTGGCACCTTGAGATAGGTTTTGATTCCTTTCGGTTTAAATCTGGTAAATCGTGTGAAGGTTCTGCATTCCTTCCGGATAACGACCGGTATAGTATGGCACATTGAGATAGGGTTTGTAATGCCCCAACTTTTATTACCCGAATCCGTTACCAAATCCGTTATATTATTACCATTTCCAAGAATTCCATCCATTCAAGAATCTAAACAAAGAATAAATGATAACATTCTCTCACAATAATGATGCTGATATATATAAAACATGGTACAATGCCCTTAGGCTTACATTGAATCTAAATAAATAAAGAGATTTACCCTTATACGATACATGGCATTTGGCGAACAAATAAAAGGCCCTATGGCCAACAGAGTAAAAGACTTCAAGTCCGAGTAGTCCTTTCAGCCAAGTACTTGAAAAGGTTTTGTCAACACATGGGATGAGCACAAAGCCGAGTGGAGATCCCAAAGATCCTAAACAATCACAACAGATAGATAGATATGATCATGCTTGCACCACATCAATATAGATATATATAATGTGACATTTTATACCCAAAATACACATATGTAAATATCGTTCTTTCTTTTCAAAAATTTCATTTCCAGTTACTTACAAATACCCTTTATTATCCTTTTAGCTCACTAATTCAATTTTTACATTCACTAAACATCTCTAACCACATCTTCTAATCCAAACTAAACAATAACTTTTAACGCACACACATAGACACTAAAGTCACATACAACAAACACTACCCGTGGTTACACCACTTCCAACACACACTACACTACACAGGTCTATCATCTAAATTACATTATAATTCTACAATCACACAACATAACATACCCCGTGGTCATCACTAAGCACCACGTAACCCCATGACCATCACCAAGCATTACCAAAACTTGTAGCCATCGTTGAGCGTCACCAATCCTGTGGTCAATATGAGTACCACGTCACAACTAGTGCACTATCAGAAGATACACTCTGCCAGTGGCCATCGCTAAGCACCACCCAACCAACACCCATACCACACAACCATACAATCATCCTAATCATTTAATCAAAACCAGCGTGTTATTAATTACACGAGATACACCCAAAGGCACCAACCATCATTTGCTACAAAATCTACTCCATGCACCTCCGTTCAACAATGGGTTTTTCACTCTCTTCAATACATTTCAAAGTAACACCCTAAGAGTTACTACTATAACCAATACCATTACTCTCTAACAGTTACCTCTTACTCAACCACAATACGACAACACGAGTTATATCCCAACACATTCCAAATCCCTATCTCATTCACGACTTTCGTCTTAACAATGCCATACTCACTAACAAACAAATAGATAATATTAACTCCCGTCACACATCAACACATACTAGATAGATATAACTAGCTGTCATCTTACATTACACAACCCAACACATAACACCAAAACATAGCAACTCCTAAGCAACCACAATACCACCCTCCACCGGTGGCTAAGGACAGAACTCTAAGATGCCAATTACATAATCAAAACAATAAATACACCCGTAGGTACTTCCATAACCCATTCCATTCCAAACCCTCATGTTTTATAAAAGAGGTAATCAATCACAGTTTGTTTTGAAAAAAATCCTCACTATTCCAAATCCCCCCCCAACATACACAACACTTGCCGACATCCAATAACATTAATCCAAAACCCCAATTTTGTAAACAACCAAACATAACCCAATTTCAATTCAATGTTAAGCATTTTCTTTAACATTTTGAAATTCACAAATGAAATAACAAACCCTTACAACCCCATATCCTAAACATGCTCCCATAACCCATAATCAATTATAAACATAATCCATAAAGCCACCAATTTAAACCCAAACCAACCCATATGGCTTTCATAAAATCATATACAACTACTATGCTTTTAATGCAATAAAAAATACCACAAATTTATCTATAATGAGATATTGAAAAGAAGCTCTAAAATCCCTACCTCTTGAAGCAAAGAGAAGAAAAGTCAAAAATTCACCGGCGACGAAAAGACGATCCGCTCAGATTAAAATGAAGCCCTCACGACCCTCTACATTTTAGTCTATGGAACTAGGGTCAAAGATCACTCAAAATAGATGAAACCTAAGCTTGAAAGCTTAAAGGGTCCAAAATTGTGGAAGAAAGGGCGAGGAGAGCGAGAACTAGAAAAGTGACTTTTTAGTGTACTGAAGACTTAAATAGACGAACCATCGTGGCCACGGTCTAACACCTCGGAGGTGGAAACTTCCACCTCAACAGGTTGCGGGCACGACCATCCTAACCACGGGTGTGATCTCTTTACTCGCGGCCTGACACAGCAGCCCCTCGCGGGCAACGCACTCCTCCCCTAGCCAACTGACTTGAAGACCATATTTGGTTACGACTGATTGCGGCCCATTGTGGGCATGACCTCCACCCTTCCTCATCGCGAGCACGGTTCACCTGGTCATGGGTGCGGCCAAGCTTACTCAACAACTCTGGGCTGCTGCTCCACAGTGAACCCATAACGCCACCACGGTCCAAACCACCCTAACACAGTCAAAGTCAATCGGGACAACAGTTGTCTCATCCAAAAATAAACTAGGTAGGTTTTCTGACCCGGGCCACTACAAGGTTTGCTTACATTCCAGTTTGTACCCAGTAAAGCATGTGAACTGTTGGGGCTATATGGAAGTTCCATTTTCTTTTCGGCTAGAACCGGCAAAGTGCGGCGCGTTAAGATAGGTTATGATTCCTTCCAATTATGATCATATATATCCATGGTATGTTATTGCTTAGATTCATTGTAAATCCTTACTGAACATATTTGTACATCCCCGTTGTTAAACCATTTTTTAGGTATGGAGTTTGTTGCCTTGTCCAAGAATCAAGAAGTTTAGGTTATTGAAGGCTTGAGATTTGTTAATTATAGGTGAAATGCCAATGTGTTTTAAAAGTGAATTTATTCTTTTCATTGTAGTTATTTTATTCTTAAATTCTCAATGTAAGATTAAGGGTATTTGTTGTAATTATTGTATTTGAACATTTCATCATTGTATACGAGAGAGAACATTAGTATTTGTTACTTATTATTTGCTTCTGCAATATTATATGGAAAGATAGATTAAAATGAAGGTTCTGATAATGGATTTGGATAAATAAAATTAGGGCATTTCAACTTGGTATTATGGCTAACCGAATTTGAAAACTTTGGGCTTGTGGGAAGTGATTTTTACCACAATGGGTTTCATTTCACTTTGTGAGGACGTTTGCATATAGATAGATTAGGTACTAGGACTTTATGTGTTGCATTTGTGTAAGTATGGAGTTAAGTTTCTTTGATAGTGTTTGTTACTGGTTAAGTTTCCTTGAGGTCTCATTAGAAATGCGCCTGATCAATGTGGTTTCTTATGAGAATTCTTTGAGAGTTCCGAGACAAGTAGTCATCCTTATAGACTTGACTCGATTGTGTGATTTTATATTTAAATTGTTTATGTGTTGTGTGTTTCATATGCTAGGTGTATCTTGTAGGCAAAGAGTGGAGTCACTAAGACTTAGAGATCCTAAGGATTGAGGATGATGGGTTGAGGGTTGCACTAGCGAGTTTCCAACTAAAGGGAGATGTCGGGTATTGGTGGAAGTATGCAAGGACTACCTTAGACACCACTTTGGTCGCATTCACGAAGGCCTTTCTGGCCAAGTACTTTCCTCATTCTGCTCAGGAAAGATTGAGGAAACAGTTTGTGGAGTTACGCTAAGGTACTACTCCTTTAGCACAGTTTGAGGCGAGATTCACCAATTTGTCTAAGTTTGCTCCAGAGTTGGGTAGCAATAGAGGGAGCATCCTTGTATTGAGTTTGAGGAAAAGTTATGTGATGCTGTTCGATGAAAAGTTGTTGGATGTATGCATAGGAATTATTACACACTTGTAACAGCAACAACTCACGTAGAAGCCACCAATCTTGATGTATGTCGGGATAGAGAGGAAGAAGAAGCCATACCAATAGTTCTTACTGTTCGGGGAAGCACATGTTTGGTAAGAGGCTGAGGAGAGTAAAATCTCAGTCATAGACGCAGTTTTAGCCTCAGTCTACATCCATATTAGCGGACTTGTCCTTTGGGAGGTCCAACTAGACACAGTCATTAACCCAATCACTTAATAAAGGGCCATCTATGTAGACACCCTATTTTAATCGGCCCTAAGACTTGGGCACTTTCTTTCGAATACCCGATAATGAAAATTGAAATATGTTATTTTATGCATTTCTCAGCAGAAAAATCAGATTTAGGCTCTAATCCCAAACTTCACCCTTTTTAGCCAAATTATTTTAGACCGCTAAAATATATTTTATTAGTTTATTAATTTGTAGTATTTTATAATTTTATATGTTTTTATGTGTTTGTACAATATTTTAAATGTTTGTACATAAATTGATATAAGTTATAGATTTTAGATATTTTATTATATATATTATAAAATAAAATAAATAAATAAATTGATGTCAGCAACTAAGCATATATATTATATAATATTTAGATTATTATATTATTATATGTTTTGTTTGGTTGGGAAGGAATTGCCTATAGAAGGCTCAAGAGTGCAAAGCTGGGGGCTGGGAAATCAAGAAGGAAAATACTAGGAAGAGAAGAAAAGAAAAGAAAGAAAGAAAATAAAAGAAAGAGAAGGAAAAGAAATTGTTTTCAAAAATTGTGAGAGAAGTGATTTGATATCAAAAATCAAATTTTGTAATCAATCTTTCTATCCACTAACATGTATTACCCACAACTCTATTAAAGCTGAAATTTGAAGTTTTTTGCTAAGATTCCAAAGCACCGGCACCAACCGTAAGGGTTCAAAGAAGAAAGTTTGATAATCAAAAAATTCACCATTTCCTCCAAAGGTGAATTTTTTACAATTTTCTCATTTATTTTCTTGTATTTTCTTTACGGTTTTAAATATGTGATATTTAGGTTGTGGAAGTGAAAGTGGAAGTGGAAGTGGAAGGCTGTGTTGGGTATACCTCCTTATTGGAGTGTGGGACCCAATTGGTTTATTAAAAGAGTTTAATTTGGTTTAGTATTAATTATAATATATTTTTATATATTATATTTAATTTGTGAAGACCCAATCTAATTTGGAAACAACTAAGGTTTTGATAAAAAAACCCTAAATTCACAATAGAGGATTTGTATTGTTTTTCCCAAAGCAAAGTGGCAGCCGTTTGTGTGGTGAGATAGTGCTTCGGCAAATATATTGTTTTGTGTGAATTCCGGAGTTGAGCAGCACTGCAATTCAATTCGGTGGAAGTGTGTGCCATAGGTAAAAGTTAGCAGCAAATTGATTTCGGTGAATAAGGTTTGGTGCATCTTTGTTTGGGTGCTTTGGTGGTGTTGATTTGGGTTGTTATTTTGGGTCTTCTACAACTCTGATTCTGAAGATTTTGGTTCATCTATTTGGTGAGGTCTTTCCTCTTGTTTATTTGTGATTATTTGGAATTCACCTAAGGGTGATTTTGTGAGACCATTAGTGTCTCGTTTGTAATCGTTTGGAACTTATTTGGTTGATAGTGGAATCGGATTTCGATCCTGTGGACGTACCTCACATTCAGGGAACCACGTAAAATTCTTGTGTTGCCTTTGATTTAATTTTTCCGCATTAGTTTTTATTCCATTGATTGATTTACTTGTGGGGAATCACATATTTTCCCTAACAACTGATATCAGAGCTTACGGTTTATTTGGATCTATTTATTTGTGTAAATCAATGGAGGGGAATGTGGGTCGCATGTCTAGCTTCAATGGAAGCAATTGGGTAACTTGGAAAACTAAAATGGAGGACCTATTATTTTGTAAAGATTTGTATGGACCTATTGAAGGTGATAGTGACAAATCAAAAGATGGTTCTTTTTCAAAGAAAGACGTTGAGTGTTATTATTGCCATGAGAAAGGGCACATGAAGCGGGAATGCCGAAAGCTCAAGAATAAAGAGAAAAGACGTGACAAAAGTGTGGATAAGAAGCAAGAAGACACAACGGCAGTTACTACCGATGATCTCATGGTCGTTTGTGAAGATAATTGTATCAATTTTGTGGGCCAAGAGAGTAATTGGGTGATTGATTCTGGTGCTTCTTTTCATGTGACTTCTCAAGTTGATTTCTTCACTACCTATACCGAAGGAGATTATGGTTCTGTTCGAATGGGTAATGAAGGTTTGTCCAAGATTATTGGCATGGGTGATGTTTGCTTGGAAACAAATTTGGGCTGCAAGTTGTTGCTTAAAGATGTGAGGCATGTTCCCGACATTCGCCTCAATTTGATCTCTACTGGAAAGCTAGATGATGAAGGCTTCAACAACAAATTTGGTGATGGAATATAGAAGCTCACAAAGGGTTCTTTGGTGGTGGCTAAGTGTAAGAAGACTCATACACTTTATTCGATGCAAGGAAAAATTTGTAAATGTGTTGTCAATGCACTTCAAGATGATACTTTTACCGAATTGTGGCACAAGCGGCTTGGCCATATGAGTGAAAAGGGGCTGCAAGTTTTGTTCAAGAAAGAGCTTCTACCCGGTTTGAAAGGTACACATCTTAAAACTTGTGTTCATTGTTTGGCGGGTAAACAACATAGAGTTTCTTTTAAGAAAAATATTGCTTCTATAAAAGAAAATGTTTTGGAGTTGATTCATTCGGATGTTTGTGGTCCTTTAAAAGTTAGAACACATGGTGGTGCACTTTATTTTGTTACTTTCATTGATGATTATTCAAGGAAAGTTTGGGCTTTTCTACTAAAAACTAAAGATCAAGTTCTAGAAGTATTTAAGCATTTTCAGGCCATGGTTGAAAGAGAAACAGGGCAGAAATTGAAGTGCATCCGATCAGACAATGGTGGTGAATACATTGGGCCATTCGATGAGTATTGTCGCAGTCAAGGTATCCGGCATCAAAAGACAGTTAAGAAGACTCCTCAACAAAATGGAGTTGCCAAGAGGATGAACCGCACCATCGTGGAAAGAACAAGGTGTTTGCTTTCACAAGCTAAATTGCCAAGATCCTTTTGAGGTGAGGCATTGAGTATAGCGGCTGACGTGATCAATTTGTCTCCTTGCTATCCTTTGAATGGTGATGTTCCTGAAAGAGTTTGGACTGGCAAAGATGTGTCTTATGAGCACTTGAGAGTGTTTGGTTGCCATGCTTTTGTTCACATTCCAAAGGATGAGAGGTCCAAGCTTGATAGTAAGTCAAGACAATGTATTTTTCTTGGCTATGGGCGTGATGAATTTGGGTATAGATTGTGGGATCCGGTCGATAAGAAAGTCATTCGAAACCGTGATGTTGTGTTTCTTGAAGACCAAACAATTGAAGACTTTGGCAAAGGTGATCAACCGAAGCCAAAAACTAGTGATCTCATTGACATAGATCCATCTCCTTCATCTTCAGTTGATGATGAAAATGGGGGAGATGTGCAGCCACCTATTGAAGATGTAGAAGATGATGCTAATCCTAATGAAGTTGAGCCAGAAATTGAGGAAGAGCATCCAACTCAAGAACCGCCACCACAACTTGAGTTGAGGAAATCTACAAGGGACCGACAACCTTCAAGAAAGTATCCTCCCAATGAATTTGTGTTGATTTCTAATCAAGGGGAGCCGGAGAGCGACCAAGAAGCAATTGAGCATGCAAAGAAAGGTGATTGGAAAAAGGCCATGGAAGAGGAGATGAACTCCTTACTTGAAAATCACACCTATGACTTAGTGAAGTTGCCTAAGGGGAGGAAAATTCTGAAAAATAAATGGGTTTTCAAATTGAAGAATGATGACAAGAATCTGAGGTACAAAGCACGTCTTGTTGTGAAAGGCTTTGGGCAAAAGAAAGGTATTGACTTTGACGAGATTTTCTCACCGGCTGTAAAGATGTCTTCTATTCGGGTTGTACTTGGCATGGCTGCAAGTATGAACCTTGAAGTTGAGCAACTTGATGTGAAGACCGCATTTCTTCATGGTGATCTTGAAAAAGAAATTTACATGGAACAACCAGAAGGTTTTGTGGAGAAAGGGAAAGAGAAATTTGTTTGCAAATTGAAGAAAAGTTTGTATGGTCTCAAGCAGGCTCCGCGGCAATAGTACAAAAAATTTGACTCTTTCATGATGAACAATGGTTTTTCTAAAACCACTTCAGACCATTGTGTGTTTGTGAAAAATTTTCCGGATGGTAAATTTATTATTCTTTTGCTTTATGTTGATGACATGTTAATTGTGGGTCAAGATTCTACCATGATTAACAAGTTGAAGTTAGAGTTGAGTAAATCTTTTGCTATGAAAGATTTGGGACCGGCAAAGCAAATACTTGGTATGAAAATTGTTCATGATCGTGAAGAGGGACTGATTTGGTTGTCTCAAGAAAGCTACATTGAGAAAGTTCTTGAGAGGTTCAACATGAATAAAGCAAAGCCAGTTGCTTGTCCACTTGCGAGTCACTTCAAGCTTAGTTCGAATCAATGTCCTACAAGTGAGAAAGACAAAGAAGAGATGTTGAAAGTTCCTTATACTTCAGCAGTTGGTTCTTTGATATATGCCATGGTTTGTACAAGGCCGGATATTGCTCACGCCGTTGGTGTGGTGAGTCGATTTCTGTCTAAAACGGGTAAAGAACATTGGACAGCGGTAAAATGGATTCTAAGGTATCTTCGAGGGACTTCGAAGGTGTGTTTGTGTTTTGGAGATGGTAAGCCGATGCTTGATGGGTTCACGGATTCTGACATGGCCGGTGATGTTGATTCTAGGAAATCTACTTCGGGGTATTTGATGACTTTTGCAGGGGGAGCTGTGGCATGGCAATCTAAATTACAAAAATGTGTTGCTCTCTCAGCTACTGAAGCTGAATTTATTGCCATTACAGAAGCTTGCTAAAAAGAGTTATGGTTGAAGAAATTTTTGCAAGAGTTGGGTTTGAAGCAAGAAAAGTATGTGCTTTATTGTGATAGTCAAAGTGCTATTCACTTGAGTAAAAATTCTACTTTTCATTCGAGATCGAAACACATTGATGTGAGATACCATTGGATTCGTGATGTGTTAGATTCGAAATTGTTACAACTCGAAAAGGTTTACACAGATGATAATATTTCAGATATGCTGACTAAGACTTTGTCGAGGGACAAACATTTGAAGTGTTGAAGTTTGGCGGGTATGGTTGATCTCTCCACCTAAGTCGGTAGGGGGAGAATTGTTGGGTATACCTCCTTATTGGAGTGTGGGACCCAATTGGTTTGTTAAAGAAGTTTAATTTGGTTTAGTATTAATTATAATATATTTTTATATATTATATTTAATTTGTGAAGACCCAATCTAATTTGGAAACAACTAAGGTTTTGATAAAAAAAAACCTTAGATTCACAATAGAGGATTTGTATTGTTTTTTCCAAAGCAAAGTGGCAGCCGTTTGTGTGGTGAGATAGTGCTTCGGCAAATATATTGTTTTGTGTGAATTCCAGAGTTGAGCAGCACTGCAATTCAATTCGGTGGAAGTGTGTGCCATAGGTAAAAGTTAGCAGCAAATTGATTTCGGTGAATAAGGTTTGGTGCATCTTTGTTTTGGTGCTTTGGTGGTGTTGATTTGGGTTGTTATTTTGGGTCTTCTACAACTCTGATTCTGAAGATTTTGGTTCATCTATTTGGTGAGGTCTTTCCTCTTGTTTATTTGTGATTATTTGGAATTCACCTAAGGGTGGTTTTGTGAGACCATTAGTGTCTCATTTGTAATCGTTTGGAACTTATTTGGTTGATAGTGGAATCGGATTTCGATCCCGTGGACGTACCTCACATTGAGGGAACCACGTAAAATTCTTGTGTTGCCTTTGATTTAATTTTTCCGCATTAGTTTTTATTCCCATTGATTGATTTACCTGTGGGGAATCACATATTTTCCCTAACAGGCTGAGCCTTTGTTCCTTAGATTTCATTTTTCAGAATATGTGATGTAAATATGTGGTATAAATATGTGATTGAAGCTATAAAGGCTTCCACATTAAAAGTGTTAAAAATTGTCTTCTTGATTAATTTTGAACATGGAAATGGATTTCACATCCATATTCTATGAGTAAGAGGATGAGTCTTTAATTACTTTTGATGAGTTATATGTATTCCCCCCTCTCCTATTTCTTTCCTATTTTCTTAAAAGTCCTATAGAGCTTTCACACACTTCATCAGACTTCTCTTTTGAAATGGTGGCAATCTACTCTCTCTAATTAATAAGTATGGATTTGGGTATTAACTTGCCCTTATTTATAAAGAGATCATGTAGGTTCCCATAAATTTCTTAGGCTTGAATGTCTTTTTGTTTTAATCCATTTAATTTGTGAATTTATAGAAAAATATTTTTTGTACATATCTGTTTATCATTGCTGGGGGTTGTAGCCGATCTACCTCTTCATTAAGTGTTTTCTGTGGGTGAAAAAGGTAGAAGGGATGAACACCTGTTGGAAAGTGTCCTTGGCTTCTATTTTGGAAACTCTACACTAACCCAGATTCTGCTCAGAATAAGAGTTCGGCCGGTTCATTTTCTATTTTAGTCGGTCATCGTTATGCATAGTCAGCTAACTTCTCCAAGAACAGAGCAAACAGCTTCTGGGGGTGGTCTCCTGGGTGATTCTAGAACTGCTGGAGTGATTTATTTTAATTGATTAGTATGATTTGTTAAATTCAGGATTTATTTGGCTGAATCTATTTATTTTTGTAATAACTCTTCCAACCCCACTTCTTTTTTTATTATTATTCATTCAATTGTTGTAATAATCTCTCTCTCTCTCTCTCTCTCTCTCTTTTCCCCTCATGGCCCCCCATTCTTATTCATTTGAATTGTTGTAATAACTTCCAACCCCACGTCTTTCTATCATTTTATTTCTATGCTTTCCATATGTGTTAATAAGCATCATTTTTTTTATTTTTATCATATCCATGACTTGCATCCATTTTCCATGCATTAAGATTTGACTAATTTGCATATATGGGTTTTATCAATTCTTATGTGCCCTTGTGCGCTAATTCATGCCTTCAGATGATTCATGTATAAAATGTTAGTAGCTGAATCTTTAGTTGCATTTTGTGTATGTATTGCATTAGTATTTTGCATATAGGATCATGCATATTGTACTAACTTTTGTTTCATCTTCATAGTCGGATGTGAGTAAATACTAGGTGAGCATTTATAGCTTTAGCATCCTGACTATGAATCATTTTTCTTACTCTGTCGAAAGCATCTTACCATGCAGTTATTTGCTTAGTTGATATATCTTTGTGGTTGCTAGTGGATGGAGGTTGTGTCATTTAAATTGGAATAATGTTAATTCTTATGCCCATGGGCTTAGTTTCATTTGATGTACATATCTCAAAGCTCTTTCAAAATGCATAAAATTAAAGCATACCAAAATAAATAACACAGTCTATACTTGATGGCTTCATATAATAATGGTAGCATTATTAATAATCAGAACATGAGCATATAATATTTATAAAACTCATATCATGGTTTAGTAGAGGCTGATCTTTTGATTGGGTGAGCGGGGGTGCTCAATTCATGACCTTTTCCCCTCATACCTAAGGTTCCGAACTAAGGCATCTTTGGTTATGACGAATAGTGGCCTTTGGCACGATTCATGGGTTTTCTAATTTTTCCAAAAGATTAGGTGATGACTCTGAGATATGGTGATGTAGTCTATTTCTGGCATATTTTGCAATAAATGGATTTTTTTTTATAAAAGTTGCCAAATTTGGACTCTCATTTTTTGTTTCACATTGCACTAGTGATATCAGATCATGAGATTCTAAACTATTGAGCGTGCTTGGTAACCCCAAAAGCATCCTACAACCTACTTGTTCCAAGTGTAAACAGTCAGACCATGTCATACATCGTTGTCCTCAGCGTGGAGTCTCACATTTGTGGGGGTGGTGGCTCTTGTGTTTTGCTATTATAGTATTTTTTTATTCTGGACAGAGGCATTATGCCTATTTGTGTTGTGTATGTATATCAGTTTGTTTATCTCAACAAATTTGGACATGTAATTAATTATGAATTTGAAATTTATAGTCCTGGTATTGTTGTGGATGTGTTGGTTGTTTCATGAGTTGAACACGTGATGATTTGCGAATTTTCTTTTGATTTAGGATTTGTTTGTTGGATTTGAAAGTTCATGTGTCAGAGTGACTAGATTTTGATGTATTTTGAGAATTGAGCTGTGTTATTTGAATTCAGGTGGTTTGAGGTTTCATGATCTGTTGGGTTTTTATAGAAGTGGTGAGGATTTCTTAGTTAGTATTGGGACCATTCTTTGATGAGGGGGTGATGCTTGTGTCCTTAGGTGATGAGAGTAATGCTTATGCTAACTAGTTGATATGTTCTGGTTGGTGTGAGTAAGGGGTTTGTTGTTGACCCTATCGGTCTTTTGTGAGCGTTGTGAACTATTTAATTGCCACATAGGTATGGATATTATTGTGGGTTGCCTTGGGAATGGGAGTCTTGTAATTGAGTTTCAAGAGAGGCAAATATTCGGAGATAAAGGCCTTGATATGAGTAGTCTTGAGGGGTCCGATGCGGACTCAAGAGATGTGTGGGAGTGTGTATCGAACTTTATATTTGGGTGAATGGTGTTGGGTAAATATTAGTGTGTAGTGCTAAGTACAGAGATTTCGTTGAGTTGGTTGGTTGGTTGGTGTCGAGATTTGGTCGGCAAGGAATTGCAAGGTTAAGGAGTACTTTGAATTACACTTGAGAAAGCATAGAATTTTGCTAGTTTGTGTGTGATGCTCCGTGTGAGCTTGTGTGAAAATCCTTGAGCTTGTGATAGTAGGGTTGATGTTGTGAGCATAATTATGTAATATAAAAAAAATTGGCAAGTTATGATAACAATTGCTATGGGATGAAATTCCCAAAATTTATAACATGTGCATTATTGTTTTGTTAACACGGTAATTATTATTGCAAATTGTTGTAATCTTGAGAGAGGAGTTTGGAATGGAATTTTCGAAATGTTGTGGCCTTGGATGGCATTGCCAAATTTAAAAAGGCTATGGTTGTAATCACACTTGATTGTGAAAAGGAAATAGTGAGGAAATAATGTGGTTATCTACATAGTATAAGTGCTACTTGACCCTTTTTGGAAGAACGTTTTCAAACTTTCAATTACATGGAACTTAGAAAACACTTTAAAATTGTACTTGGTGTGAGTTTGGGCACCCTTTTGATAAAGTTTTATATACAAGAAAAATGAGGATTTTTATTTATTTATTTATTTTTTACAACACAAGACATGTAAATAGTCCTTTAACGTTGCATAGAAGTATTATGTAATGATTTGGAACCGGATAACTAGCAATGTAGTCGTGTATCTTATGCTTGATCGATTAGCATTGCTATAATTGTTGTGCCATAGGTCCGTTCTTGTGAGCCGAGTTTTATTAGTGAGTCCTCTTCTTTTTCGTGAGAGGCAATTGAGAGATTATTGATGTGAGTATAGGTCCATCATTGGGTTTGGGGTGTTGGACAGTTGGAAGTTATTTAGTGTTCATAAATGGTTGAGAAGTGCGTGATGTACTTAGGTATACGAGTGGAAACCATTGTTTTGAATTCTAGTCTCATAGACCCATGAGTTCTTGTGGGTCGTAGAGGCACTTGTGACCACATCCATTTAATCTTGTTTGGCAACCCATACATAATGGGAAGTTTCTGTTTTGTTTGATTGAACCTTTTTCTATCTTAGTAGATGAGTCGAGAAGTGACTCAACCTGCCCTTGTCTTGCTATCCTTGTTATCTGGGTGTCCTGGGGAACCGAGATGATAGGCCGGGATCCGGGAATCCATTGTCCTAACATTGGATTAGTGATTGTAGCCCTTGGGTGATTGTCTTACCTTGAAACTTGAGGTAACCTTAATTTTAGGGATGAAAATTTCTAAAGTGGAAAGGTTATAGCGCTTTGGACTCCTTGTTATAATAGAATTATATTTGACACTTTGATTATCACAATTGAGAACCTTTTTAATCGATATTTGAGCCTTGGATGAGGCGTTACCATAATGGTTGGGCAAGATTGGACCAAAAACTCCAAATTTGAATAATTATTTCCAAGTAGTCTTCACACTTTTTCTTTTTTCTTCTTCAACACTTTGAATCTTAATGTAAGGCTAGAACTATTAGTAATCTTATTTTCGGGGCTTCAATTTAGATACAATAACAATCCAAAACGGAGTTCGGACGAAAGAGTTATGCCCATTAGAAATTTGCATACTTGAGTTGTGGACGTAGTAAACTTGAGCGCAAATTTGAACATTCGAGCAGTCCATAGACCCTTGCAGTTTTTAATTTCAAAATGGTCTGAGATACTACAAACATTGATTCACCACTCAAGCAACCTGTTCGAGAAAGTATAGATTCTGTAAGTTTTTATTCACCACTCGAGTTTAGCTTTGACCACTACAGTGGTCAGTTCAAATTCAACGCATTTTAATTGTCCTTTTAGTCAAATTTGTGGACCCAAAATTCACTTTTTGCTCCTCCACTATGTATACACTCACTCTCTCCCTCTTTATTTTCTTTCTTTTTCCCTCCCTCTCTCTACACCTTTTCTTCTTCTTCTTTCTAGAAAACAAACCCAAATCACACAAATCTTTTAATCCAACAAAACCAAAGAAGAATTTGGTACTCGTTTTTAAGGTCAAAATGATGAGCATGTCGAGGGTTTCATTTTGACCGGTGGAGATCAAATTTCAATGTAGTCAATTTTGGGACTTTTCTTCTCTCTCCTTCTCTCTCTCTCTTCGCTCCGAGAGGTAGAGATTTCTTTGACTCTCTTCAATACATTCTTATAGATAGATACGTGGTATTTTCTATTGTATGAAAGAAACTTGATTTGAGAAAAGATTTTTCGAAAAGCATATAGATGTGAGTTAATGTTTTGAATCAAAAGAGTAAATCTTGTGTTTTAGTGTTGATTATGAGAATTTGATGACAATAGAACTTGATTATGATTATTATAATAAAAAGTCCTAATTTTGTTTATTTAATAATGTTGAGAAATAAGATTAGTTGTTAATCTCATGATTTTTGAACCATATTATTTATTGCGAAAAGAAATGTGGTATGTGAAGAGAAATAAGAAATGGGTATTTTGAAATTTGTTCAAATTGTAGTTATAATGATTAAAAAGAAATGGATTAAGTTATGGAATTACCATGATGATGTTGATGTTGATGTTTATGTAAGTTGAGTAAATAAATAATTGTCATTAGATTGATTATGCTGTAATTGTGGATGATGGGGAATAAATGTGATCAAGTGTAGAATTTATACTATGTGTGATGACCGGTGCGTATTTTGCTTTGTTCTCTTGAGTTATGTTAGAATTATCATTGTTAAGATGTCGGGTTTTAAAAGCGTGGTTCTGTCAACAGTTGGATTCGTTGTTCTTGAGAGTTTCTTCTCAAAATTTTCGGATGTATTTGTTTCAATTCCAAGTTTTCACTCGTTTCGGAGGGTGCGAGGTTGGCTTTGGAGTGTCGGGAGAGAAACCGAAGATTTTTCCGGGCTGGAGGGCCAGGGCCGCACATGCGGAGCCTTGGGCCGCACGTGCGGGAAGCAGGGAAGGTTGTGTGTGCAACACTGCAATATATGCAGGTGCGGAAGGGGAAGTGCGGAGGAGACCGCACGTGCGGGGGTGAGAACCACACGTGCGGGGGTGAGAGCCGCACATGCTGGAGGCCGTTCCGCATGTGCGGGAGAGGGCGCTGCACGTGCGGCCAGGCGCGTTTTTTATCTCATTATTCGTGCATTACAGCTATGTATTGGTCTTTTGCTCTTTTTCTTTCATTTTTCTAATTTGGTCTCTCCCTCTATATCATCTTTCTCTCATTTTCCCTTATCTTTCTCTACCCAAACCCTCAAAACATTGCATTTCCTTTTGATCTCAAGAATCCATTGGGATTTTGGTGCTAGTTTCTCATACCAAAATGATGAGCATGTCAAGGGCTTCGTCTTGACTGGTGGAGATCGTATTCTGGCGAAGTTGATTTTTATGCTCTTTCTCCTCTTCTCTCTTGAGGTAGGGATTTCTTTGGTCTTTTTCAATACCTCTTTTATAGATAGACATGTGGTATATTCTATTGCATAAAAACCATGTTGTTATAGATTTTTGGAAAATCATAAAGGAGGATCTAAATATTGATGTGTAAGGTTGAGATTTGGGAAATAAATTATTGTTGGGTTGATTTGGGAAAATGGTTTAACATGTTATGGGTAGAGGGAAGCAAAACCCTAATTGTTTTTGTAATGATGGTTAATAGGTGAAATGGTTGAAATTGGGAGATAATCACATTATGAATTAAGGAAATTGATTAATGATTTGGTAATTGATTTGAGATTGAATTAGGTCTTATGATTCTAGCATTACCTTTGTGTTGGGTTGATCATAGTTAAAGATAACGAATTGATAATGTATTAATTGTTAAAAAAAGGAATTAACCACGAGATTAGAATATTATTAGGTTACACTACCGTAAAATAAAAATTGAGTAAGTTATAACTTTGTTACCCATGATTGAAATCCCTTATTTAAAATGAAGGAAATTAAGTTGGTCATATTTTTGTGAAATGAAATAAATGGATTGAGGCAAAGGGTGGAGAACATTAACGTGGAAGAATAAGATAATTGATTTTGAAATGGAAGAATGAAGCGCTAACACTATGCGAGTCTCTGAAATTAACTTGAGATTGGATCACAAATATTTTTATTTTACTATTGTTGTAATTGGATCTAAAGTTTCATGAGAGTTAGATAATTATTAATGTGTAAGTTGAATACATTTTGCTTAGAGGCTTTGTCCTTGGTCATCGGTGGAGGATGACGTTGTTGTGTTGAATAGTTGTGTGTATGCATTACACTTGTTGGTTGTACTTTATCATGTTGTGATGGTTGGTAACGAGTATTGCGCTAAGAATGAGAGGTACCATTACCTTCCAACTAACGCCTGGAGAATTGGTTGCGCTGAGAATGAGAGGTACCATTACCTTCCAGCTAGCGCCTGGAGAATTGGTAGAGGTACCATTTCCTTTCAGCTGGTGTCTGGTAAATTGGCATTTCATTGTAGAGAGATGTATCATTGGCTTACCTTGCTTTAGACAGGTAGAGCAGGGGTTATTTATCATTGTTACCTCAATTTGATTATGTGTTATAATGATTATGATTCAGTAAGGTTGTGTTGTCTTATATGTTGAGTAGATGTGTTTATGTATATTCGGAGGTATTAGAGGGTGGTTGAGGGATTTCCCTACCATAAATTAGTTATCGAAAGTATCTCTTTAAACTTGAGCTTAAAGATTGAGAATGCGATGAATGTATGGAGACGGACTTTAGTTATGTATCGGATTATAAATAATGTGAAGAAATCGGATTTGGTGAACGTGTTTTCAAAAAATAAAACGGATATTATATGGTATTTTGTCACAAATGAAAAATACGGTTATCGTGTAATAATTGTTAAAATGGAAGTGGGCAATAAAAGCGAACCTTGGTGTTGTTGAATAAACCAAATGATTTTGAGAAAAGTATTTATGTAAGTATACTTTGATTACAAAATGTCACATGATTTATATGGTATGAGACTAGCATTCATGATCATAGCTATTTGTAAGTTGTTATTGTTGAGGATCATGTTGAGATCCCTACTGAACTTTATGTTCATCCCACGTTGCTAATCTTTTTCAGGTGAACATAGAGAAGTGCTTCAAGGTCATTGATCTTCCTTATCTGTTGGCCACGGGGCCTTTTATTTGTGGGCGGAATGCTATTCGTGTAAAAGGGTTGAGCCTCTTTATTTTTTTTTTAAGATGTAAGCCTTTGGGCAATTTATTTGAATATATCCCTGTTGCATTCATTTTATATTCGAATGAGAGAATTCTTGTCTATGTATTCCTTGTAAATATACTGAGCTTCTGTATGCTATCTCTGAAATTGAATTTATAATAATGACTTTGGTAATGGAATCCGAGTAAAAAAAAAAAAGTGGGGCATGACACTATGTGATGATGTGTTGTGGGAACTTTATGAGATTTTCATTTGTTTCAATTCATGAGAGTTGTACTACATATTGTTTAGAGTTTTGTCCTTGACCATCGGTGGAGGATGGTGTTGATTGTTGTTGAATAGGTTATATGTATCCCATGTTGTTGATTTATTTTGAAATTTGAATGTTGTGGAAATTATTGAACGATGCGAAGGGTCTGTTTTTTTCGAGCTTGTAACCAGTAAACCGTGACGCCTTGGGATAGGTTCTGATTCCTTCTGGTTTGCGCCCGATAAAATAATGTAGAAGTTTCGCATTCCTTTCGGATAATGATCAGTAAAGTGTAACGCATTAAGATAGGGCTCACTTACTTTCTAGTTTGCACCTGGTAAAGTGTGTGAACTGTTGGGGCTATATGGATGTTCCACTTTCCTTCCGGCTAGCAATCGGTAAAGCGTAGCGCATTAAGATAGGTTCTGATTCCTTCTGGTTAGCGCCCGGTAAATCATGTCGTGGAAATTGATGACTCGTTGTAGTTGGTTTTTGTTGGCAATTGTCAGGTGCCCAGTTGCCCTTCCATACTGATGTTGGTAAAAGTAGGAGAATCTGACGCTATTAGGATGTTAATCAAATTGAATGGATTAATAATGTTAAGATAGATGAGAATGGTGCATAATTACTTAGCGTCATGTTATGGTTGGATTATATTTGGTTATGTAATTTGA
The DNA here is from genome assembly GCA_036172215.1 of Camellia granthamiana. Taxonomy (NCBI): domain Eukaryota; kingdom Viridiplantae; phylum Streptophyta; class Magnoliopsida; order Ericales; family Theaceae; genus Camellia; species Camellia granthamiana. Next base: position 96,757,120 of record CM069907.1, on the reverse strand, counting down.
GGGATGTTAGAATAAATGGAGTTGGTATATATTCTTGTAGTTTGTTGCATGTCAAATAAATAAATTGGTTCTTTGAGTGTTGATGTTAAGTATTAATGTAGTGAAGTAAAATGTTTGATATTTAAAATTGGATTAGACAAACAAGAAATAATTCTTCTTAAATGTTAAAGAGGTATTCTTTTGGAAAATATATACTTATGTATTTCTATTTTGATATATCAAAAGCCACACTACCTATGTATTTATGATTTGAGCATCATGATCGTACATATCCATGGTATGTTATTGTTTACATTCATTGTAAATCCCTAATGAACATATTTGTTAATCCCCATTGTTAAACCATTTTAGATGTGGAGTTTGTTGCCTTGTCCAAAAATCAAGAAGTTTAGGTTATTGAAGGCTTGAGATTTGATAATTATAGGCGAAATGCCAATGTGTTGTAAAAGGGAATTTATTCTTTTCATTGTAGTTATTTTATTCTTAAATTCTCAATGTAAATTAAAGGCATTTGTTGCAATTATTGTATTTGAACATTTTATCATTACATACGAGAAAGAACATTATTATTTGTTATTTATTATTTGCTTCCGCAATTATTCTTCGGGAAAATCGGTTTAAATGAAGGTTTTGACAATGGATTCATGTCCGAAACAAAATTTATTCAAAACAATACGCTCTAAAAGATTCAATGCCAACTCAATCTACTCAACAACAATATAATCCATAACTTCACAAGTCCAAAAGTGTATTGAGGCATCCATACAAGGGATTTGAAGTCGAATTTTAGACCTGGGATGCCACATCCACCATTTCATATAAATAATTAAAAATATTTTATGCAATTAATTTTATGGTTGATTATCCTTGGGGTTTTTGTTTTTTTGATAATTTTTGGTCGCTTTCAATGTGGATGATGATGACAACAAAGTATGGAATGATTATTTAGTGGTTCTAGAATATTTATTACTATCATTTGATACTTTTTAAGTCGTCTTCAAAATTTTAAGAAAAAATACTAATTTTTATAATTTTAACAAATAAATATCAAATCGAGACACTGAATTTGTCCAAGACCTATGCATAATTTTTCACAAAGTATGTGATATAAGTGATGATCATATTGTGCACGTAATTGCAAATCTTGGAGTGTGGTTAGTTATTTCAAGCTGAGTAATGCTAGAAACATAAAGGATCATATACATAGTGAGATATAGATGTCTCATAAAGGGTGGGTTTCACATGTGGAGCCCACGTCATGTGGGTCTTACCTCTTGTGAGAAATCTGTGTCCATTTTGTGTTTAATTTTCTGTTCACTTAGGTAGTTTTAGATAAAACTAAAAACTTAAAATTAAAAATTAAAAATTAATTACTGAATTTTTTAAGTTGAAAAGTTGTTTGATAAAAATTTAAGTGTTGAACTAAAATAAATTGTTTAATATGTATTATGTTAAATTTACAAATTATTATTTTAAAATTATATTTTTCAATTTTATGTTGTGATAGTGTGTTGATGGCAGTAGTGGTGATGGTGGTGGAGGCAATAATGGTGTCTATAATGCCAACAACAATGGTGGTGAAGACAGAGTTATAGTGGTTGTGGTTAGCAGTCGTCAATGGGATGGGTCGGGCTTACCCAAACCACAATTATTGTATCCAAATCTCATATATTAGCTGGACTTTTTGGGTTTTGACCAATCAACGAGCTAGTACAGGCCGAGTCTATTTAAAAAACAAAAATCACATTCCATCCATAAGCCCAAATTTTACAGACCAAAAGCAAACTGAACCGGGCTACACGTTTTTCGTTGGACTTATATTATTAAGTTATATATATTTTTCATTCACATATTGTTAATATTTTCATTAGTTATTTTTCCTTTTTACTTTCCAACATAATTTAAGTATTTTCATTTTTTTTTAAATGATTCATCCACACAATTTCTTCTCCCAAATCCCCCCAAATGACGTGGCAAGCAAAATTTGAAAAGTAAACCCACACTTCAATGTTCTTTCAAAACTCTCCTTACATGCATTTTGTCTTGCCACCTCATTAGGGGAATTATGAGGGAGAGAAATTATGTGAATGTAGTACCGTTTATATATATATATACCATTTTACATCTCATATAATAAAAACACAATAAAGTAACATAATGTAATTTTATTTATAATACCTACAAATGGGGGAAAAAAAGCGGAAGGACTAACATTACACAAGGCTGGAAAACCCAACTGGGTTGGCCTTTCCAAACTCGAATTCGATCATATGCTGCTACCTCCATTAGACTCTCGAAAACGAACCCTTTAAGTTAACCAAATTTCACTCTTTGCAAAGAGAGAGAGAGATATGATTAGTTGATGCTATTTTTTTACTCCATTTAAATCCTAAAACCCATATAATATAATACACACACACACACATATATATATATATAATTATTAATGTATTTTAATAAAGTAGATTTGAATTGAATAGTGTTAATTTGTTTGGATACATATTAAAAATAAAAAAAATAAATTTGGACGGAATAGTTTGAGTCGGGCTGGGATGGTCGGGCTAGGTTTACCCATGCGAGCTCTTACGGGTCGAGTTCATGGACAGGTTCGGATTACAAACCTTTGTCCAAAGCCCTAAATCATCTTTTATAGGTTGGGATGGGATGGGTACTCAAGTTGTCTTGGATGAGCGATGGGGCGAGTGGGACAGGTTAGGAAATATCAAGTTTTTTGTCTGCGGGCCATTTGATGACCCTAGTTATGGTGATTGTTAGGTTTTTATCCTTGGCAACCCCATTTGACAAAACTCCTTTAAGTTGTATTTGTTTTTGCACTTTTTATCTTAGTGAGGCTATGAGTGTTTAGATGCGAATCCAACCCGAACTGTGACTTGTAGAGAAGTTTTGTGATGTTAATTCTTTCAAGATTGCCACTTCGCTGATTATGACGGGGATCAAGCCACTGGGTTTCAGAAGTTTCATCGCTTGCAAAAATACTGGATGTTGTTTTTTCCCGCTCGAGCAGAACTTTCTGCGCTCGAGCGTAGGTCCGCTCGAGCGGCCAATCTGACACTGGAGCGGAGATTGCGGGACAGTTTTCTATAAATACGTGTTTCAGTCCAAATCTAGGATTACTTCTTCAGATCTTCTTCTTGGGTTCTAGGGTTTATATCTGGGGATATTTTGCTAGTTTTCTTTGATGTTTTGATTGAGTATTCAACTCATGGTTTAGAGAGTATACATCAAAGGATTATTTGTTTGTTTTACACAAAAGAGAGAGTTGTTCTTCGGTGGATTCTGAAGAATTCGAGCCTGAAGATTTGGTGGATTCTGGAGTGGCTCATCGTCAAGACAATTCCGAAGTGAAGACAGGGTTGGAAGAGGCACATAGGGGTTGGTTCAATTCGGGCGTGGATTCACTAGGTAATTGAGAGTATACCTGTGTAATTCCTTTATGTCTTTTTAGTAGATTATTTTGTGGCTTTTGCCCGTGATTTTTTTTATCACAATTGGAGGTGTCCAATTGTAGTTTTTTCATGTAAAATCGTTGTGTCGATTTGTCTTGATTGTTTGATTGGGATTGTTATATACTGCTTAAAATTGATACATAATCACAAATCAACATCTAGGGGATTTCTAGATTTTTCAATTGGTATTAGAGCGGGTCATTCTATTTTTTTTTTTTTTTAAATCTTTTAGAACGAGATCTTGTTTGATTTGTGATAATGGATACAATTCGTGAGGGAAATTCTATGGTTCGACCACCCCTACTTGACTGATCCAATTATTCTTTTTGGAAAGCTCAGATGAGATCGTTTTTAAAATCTATTGATGAAAAAGTTTGGCAATCTGTCATGTATGGGTGGACTGAACCAATGATTACCGTTGATGGAGTAACCTTCCCCAAACCAATTGATAAGTGGGACACAATTGATTACCAAATTAGTAGCTGGAATAGTAAAGCTATCAATTCTCTCTTTTGCGCTGTCACACCTAAAGAGTTTAGTCATATTTGTAATTGTGAAGTCGCAAAAGAGGCTTGGGATATCTTACAAACTATTCATGAGGGCACTCCTTCTGTGAAACGCTCAAAACTTCAAAGGCTCACATCTAGTTTCGAAAACCTTTCAATGAAAGATAGTGAGACCTTTGATAAATTTTATGCGAAGTTGAGTGACATTGTAAATTCCAGCTTCAATTTAGGTGAAAAAATACCGGAATCCAAAGTTGTGGGAAAAATTTTGAGATCCTTGCCCGATCGGTTCCAACCAAAAGTTACGGCTATTGAGGAGGCTCAAGATGTTGACAACCTCAAGCTGGATCACTTGGTTGGAAATCTCCAAACTTATGAGGCACATAGGAATTTCAAAAAGAAACAAAAAGATGTTATTGCTTTTAGTAGTGCTCATAGAGTTGGAGAGGATTCTGATGAGGATTGTGAGATAGATTCCACGATTACGGCTGCTTTTGTTAAACAATTTAAAAAATCTTTTTTGAAAAAGAATCCTAATCTTTTGGAATCTACTCATACTCATAAATCTAAAGGCAAAGATAAACTCAAAATTAATTCTATAACTAAGAAGGAGAAAGGAAAGATATAAGAGAACTTTGAAAGAGTCTAATGCTATGAATGCCAAGGATTTGGGCACTTTGCTTCAGAATGCCCCATCCGTTTGAAGAAGAAGAAAGCCCTCGCCATCACTTGGGATGATAAATCAGAATCTGATGAAGATGAAAGTGACAACAAAGATCAAGGCGAAGAGAGACATAAACAATTCCTTGCTTTCATGGCGACTTCCGAAACTGAAGGACGAACAGAGTATCTGAAGAGGTAGGTTGAGAATGCCACTGATGATGAATCCTCGGAGAGTGATGATGAAGAGCTCGGGCAAGCTTATGAAAAGTTGTATAAAGAGTCTCTTAACTTATCCAAATTGAATGACAAACTCACAATGAAACTCAAAGCATGTGAAAGTGAGAATGTCAAACTTAAGGAGGAGATTTCTGAGATTAGGATTGATGCCATCAAGATAGCTAATGATCGACAAGCTTTTTGTGCAAAACTCTTGACTTGTGAGACAAAGAGGAATGAGCTATAGCAAATCAATGCAACGTATGAAGAAAAGATTGAATCTCTTGAGATGTCTCAAATTGCTTTAAAAGAGCTAATGATCAAGAAAGAGGAAGAGCTCAAGTGTGCTATGGCTACCATTGGTCTTTGGAACAAAGGATCAAAGACTTTGGACAATATCATTGGGTCTCAACAAATTTGTTCTGACAAGAGTGGCATTGGCTTTGGTGGTAAGAAAGAGCAAAAACAGAGTGCTTCCACATCTCATGATACAAGAACTCAAGGAAAGGGAGAACAAAAAATTCAACATAAGGATGGACTTCTCAAACTTCCTAGAGTTGGTAAGGTAAAAGAAAAGAAGGTACACCCTGTTTTTATTTGTCATCATTGTGGTATGTATGGTCATATTCGCCCTTATTGTTATAAATTGCATGGGAGAGTGCATTTGCCTAGACCTAGAAATAGGAAGTTGGAAACCAAGTGGAGACGGGTTCCCATTGAAAGCAAAGGGAACCACAACGTCAAGACACCACCCAAGAACCGCAATTCTTACAACTTTGTTCATACTAAAGCGATTTGGGTGAGAAAACTTGACTTGTGCTAATTTGTTTATTCTTTCTAGTTTTTTAGGTTTCTGTGTGTTTTTTTTAGGTCATTTAATGTCTGCCTATTCGTTTTCTGTCTTGCTTTGTTTAGAAAAAAGAATAAATAAATAAAAAATCCAAAAAGATTTTCTTGTATGGTTTTGCGAGCTTGAAATTTTTGAGTGGTCCTTGGTGCATATTAGAATTGATAAGAATATCCATTACATGTTAATATGTGTGTGTTTTCTATGGTCATTACTCATTTTGTAGTGTGTGTTTTTTGATTAGTATGTCTCATTCTGTACACACTCCTGGATTAGCAAATATCGGTGTCTTCCGCCTTAGTGATCATTTTTTTTCTATGGACTTCTGGCATTATATCTTTTGTTTTTCTAGAGGAATTGACCTATACTAGCATATCATGGGCGATGTTGAGTCTCTTAACCACCTTCCATCTTTTGCATCTCCACGGCTTTCCCCCTCTATTCTTTGTAGTCCAGGCATGAGGAAAAGGCTACCTCAGAGTCACCAACCAGGCCATTCTTATTATATCCATGCTTCTCTGGTTTGGTTTCCATACTCTTGAGCATGTCAGCCGCCAATGAGTGTGCAAAAGAAAGAAAAAATGTGCAAAAGAAAGAAACAAAAAAAAAAAAAAAAAAAAAAAGTGCAAAAGAAAGTAAAGAAAAGAAAAAATGTGAAAAAAAAAAAAAGGGAAAAAAAATAAAGGATTCATTGATTGAGGGGGAGCCTCCGCCTTTACTCACCAAATACCCCCTTGATTCCTAGTGGTTTGACTTTCCTTAGTTGTGCTTAGATTTTCTTGTCGGATGTCCAGCTTTCATATCACTACTAGGGTTTGAATCTAGTGGTTGTCAAACTCCAAGAGTCACACACACACTTTTATCATGGGATCTATGCTTTTCACATAATGCATCACTTTCTTTTATGAGGAATTTTCTAGAGGCTATGCACATTGTGTTTTCAAGTAATTGTGCTTCTTGGATAGTCTTGTGTGTTTTAAGATACAAATCGGAAATTCCTTGCTTGCTCTACCATATTATTTTTGTCATTTTCTTCATGTTCACTATTTTCAATGTTTGTGGTTGCTTTTAGTGTGGGGGAGTTCGGTTAATCATTATCATGTCATTGCTTGTGTGGTTTATGACCTTGCTTTAGTTGATTGAGCTTCCATTGTCAATTCATGACAAAAATGGGGAGAAAGTTGTTGTTTATGTTTTCATGCACATGTGTCGTAGTGTGATTTCATCCATTCATGTACATGTGTCTTAGGATTCATGTATTCATGGCATGTGTCGGGTGCATGTGTCTTAGTTTTCAGGTTTTCATGCTACATGTTCGTAAAATCTCCAAGTTGCATCTATTCATGTTTTCCATCTCATACTTCATGATAATCTTGTCATATGTTTATTGCTTTTTTATATACTCTTTTGGGACTAATAGTTGTTTTGGAGATTATGGCACTAATAACTGTTTTGCAGATCATGACCTTGAGAAAGAAGTTTGTAAAGAAGTTTGTTTTTGTTGGCTGTAATGGGTTGGGGTGATTAGGATTTTATTTGTTAGGTGTGTTTTGTCACGGCATTGCCAAAGGGGGAGATTGTTAGGTTTTTATTCTTGGCAACCTCGTTTGACAAAACTCCTTTAAGTTGTATTTGTTTTCGCACTTTTTATCTTAGTGAGGCTATGAGTGTTTAGATGCAAATCCAACCCGAACTGTGCATTGCAGAGAAGTTTTGTGATGTTAATTCTTTCAAGATTGCCACTTCACAGATTATGACGAGGATCGAGCTACCCGGTCAGCTCGCGGGGGTCCAGGGGGCAACGCCCCTTGGTGGGTCCGAGGCAGCGCCCAGGCGGGGTCGAGGGGCAGCGCCCCTGAAGCAAAATGCAAAAATGCATTCAAAGTTGCCAGTCCGCTTGAGCGGACATTCCCCCGCTCAAGCGGAGAATGCTGGGTTTCAGAAGTTTCATCGCCTACAAAAATACTGGATGTTGTTTTTTCCCGCTCGAGCGGAACTTTTCACGCTCAAGCGTAGGTCCGCTCGAGCGGAGATCGCAGGACAGTTTTCTATAAATACGTGTTTCAGTCCAAATCTAGGATTACTTCTCCAGATCTTCTTCTTGGGTTCTACGGTTTATATCTGGGGATATTTTGCTAGTTTTCTTTGATGTTTTGATTGAGTATTCAACTCATGGTTTAAGGAGTATACATCAAAGGATTATTTGTTTGTTCTACACAAAAAAGAGAGTTGTTCTTCGGTGGATTCTGAAGAATTCGAGCTTGAAGCTTTGGTGGATTCTGGAGTGGCTCATCGTCAAGACAATTCCGAGGTGAAGACGGGGTTGGAAGAGGCACATAGGGGTTGGTTCAATTCGGGCGTGGATTCGCTAGGTAATTGAGAGTATACCTGTGTAATTCCTTTATGTCCTTTTAGTGGATTGTTTTGTGGCTTTTGCCCGTGGTTTTTTTTATCACAATTGGAGGTGTCCAATTGTGGTTTTTCCACGTAAAATAGTTGTGTCGATTTGTCTTGATTGTTTGATTGGGATTGTTATATACTGCTTAAAATTGATACATAATCACAAATCAACATCTAGGGGATTTCTAGATTTTTCAGTGATGATAGAGAGGTGATATAATAGAGATAAAACGAGGGTGTCAATAGTGGTGTAATGGTAGTGGTTATTGTGATGGTGGAATAATGATGGTGGTTATGACAAAAGTAACAATGGTTATGAAGGTGAAAGGTTATAATAGTTTTTGTGGTGGTGGTGGTAATAATAGTGGTGACTATGATTGTGATAGCGAAATAATGGTGATGCTTATGGTAACAATTTCAATGGTGATGAAAGTTGTGGCTATGGAAGCATATGGTACTGGTGGCAATATCGACCGTAATAGTGGTGGCGGCAGGTAGGAGCGGAATTAGAAATTTTGTCCGCGAGGGCTATCTTTTATGCATAAAAAATACTAAGTTAGTTTTGTTAAATTACTACCTGAACATAATTTTTTATGTAAGCGTTGCGAAAGAAGTATTTCACGACAAAATTAAATAAATTTAACAAATAATTTTTTAGTTATTAAAAGTATTGAACTATTAGATATCAGTATACAATTGGTTTAGCCATTGTTTTAAGTATTTTATTGACTCAATAATGTTAAATGTTACATGTCAGCTGATTATTTACAAATCAATCAACTAGGATCTAATTTTTGTCATGTCATTGTGAATAAATTTAAGAGTGAAATTTTAGATTCTCTAGCATTACTCATAAAACAAATACATGCCATTTTATTTTTAAAGTTAAAAAAAATGTAATATATACCTCTTATATTAATAAAATCGACACGATAAAATTGATATTATTATTTAAAATATAAAATAATTAGAGATCATTTTATTATGTATTGTGAAATATTAATAAAATAGAAAGTTATTAAAATAATTTTTATAAAATTAAGAAATCATCTAATTATATATTTTATGAATATTTATAAATATAAAATTAATAATAAATTATACAAAATTAGACTTCTTGTTCAAACCTTTTATGATTTTGATGAGATGATGATTTTGGAATAGAGTGGTGGCGTACACGGATATTTTGATTACATTATCGACTCGCGCATTTGAAAATGGACACATATATATATATTTTTTAAATACTATTTAAAACACATGTGTCAAAGTTTGCATACATCACACCTAAAATAATTGGATGGCATAAGCTTGTCTAAATAAGGATGACATCATTAGGAACGACGACAAGAAGTGCGAGACGAACTGAGTTTGTGATGGGGCGGGGTCGGGTCAAAGGAGCCAGATGTCATTATTTAGGTTGTTTAAAATGTTTTCAGTTCGTGATTTTGCGTTAGATTGTTTGGTATAATTTTTTATTTATAAGATAGAAATATATTAAATAAGTTAAAAAAATAAATAAATTTTGAAAACTAGAGTGAAAGGTATTTTAACTTATTCTTTTAGATAATTAATTTTAAACATATAATAAGTTAAATTAATTATCTGTATATGTGTTACTTATTTGTTTAGTTATTGATTCAAATGTGCATATGTGTCACATATATGTGTATATGTGCTACTTATTTGTTTAGTTATTGGTTCAAATGTGCATATGCGTCACATATATGTCTAAATATCTGTACAAATGTCTAACTATCTATTCAAATGTATACATGAGTGTTTGTACTTTATCTGCCATGGACAATAAGAGACCGCTATATAGCATGAAAATTCAGAAGAAGAAGTGATTTGGGACAATTAATATCTGTTGAAAATCTACATATGTATGTTGTAGATACATTGAAATTTTTTTTGAAAATGTGCTATTTTTTATTTGTTTTTAGTAAAAAAATTAGATTTCTTCATAAATATTTTAAAATGTATTGCATCTAACAAATTTAAAATTTTGATTAAAATATGAAAAGTTCTAAAGACAAAATAAAAAATGTAAATAAAAAAGCTCAAAATTATTTTTCAAAAATAAAACCAAACATACTTATTGTTGTTAACAAAATTCTGTAACATAATATTGTCTGATATATGTAAATTTTCAATCGATACTAATTTTGCAATACAATTGTGGAACAATTTAATCATATAAAAAATAAACAAATAAAAATCAGCTGATAAGTTATTCAAAAATTATTAATATTAATTTTATAGGTTTAGATAAAAACTTTATTAAAAAAACATAAATAAATTACCTAAAATAAATAAGATTCCAAATAATTTTTTTAAAATTTTGTAATCTCTTAACCAATCATAAAGTACCACATTAATAATTGGAGGAAAACCTCCTCAAAATTAAAATACCTTCTCGTTAAACCACTAAAATAGTGACAATTCAGATAATACACTAAATTTGATATAAAAATATGAAATCCTTATAATATGAGGAAGTGTTTGGATGTACAAGGTGTACACTTGAGTAAATTCTTACAAATATATATAAGTTAGTTTATAAAATGTGATTTCTTAAACTTTTATGAGTTAAATTATGTATATTTGTAAAAATTTACACAATTTTATAAAATAATTTACGTATATTTGTGAGAATTTACGCAAATATATAAAGAATGTATTTGCACACTTAAAAATTGCCTCTATAATATGTCACTTCGAAGTTCAAATACACATTTTCAAAACATATACCGAACTAAACCAGAAATCCCCCATGTGTCAAAGTTAGCTGTATTGGAATCAAAATTTGGAACCACTACTTCCTGTTTCATGTTCGTTTTCTCTTACTTTATTCATCCTACAAATAAGAGGATCCCCATAGAACCAAATAACAACAAAACAGCAAACCAACTAACCATAAAACACAAAATGGAGCGAAAAAACCATGGAAGCCATGTTATAGTCCTTCCATATCCAAGCCAAGGCCACATAAACCCTCTCCTCCAATTTGCCAAACACTTAGCCTCCAAAGGTGTAAAAGCCACATTAGCCACAACCCATTACACTGTCAAGTCCATCTGTGCCCCAAACATCGCCGTTGAGCCCATCTCAGATGGGTTCGACGACGGTGGTTTTACCCAAGCTCGCACCGAAGATGCCTACCTCAAGTCCTTGAGAGACAATGGCTCAAGAAGTCTCTCACAACTCATTGAAAAATACGAGGACTCTAAATTCCCAATCAATTGTGTTGTCTATGACTCATTCTTCCCTTGGGCTCTTGATGTGGCTAAGACCCATGACATCTATGGTGCACCATTTTTCACTAACTCGGCCTCGGTGTGCTCCATATTTTGTCGTGTGCACCACGGTGTAGTTAGGTTGCCGATGAAGGAGGAGGAGTTGCCGCTGATGATGCCGGGGATGCCGCCAATGAACTTGGTGGACTTGCCGAGCTTTGTTCAGGCCCCTGAGAGTTACCCTGCTTACTTGGCTATGCAATTGACTCAGTACTCTAATTTGGACAAGGCTGATTGGGTTTTTGGGAACTCCTTTGAAGAACTGGAAGGCCAGGTTTGTACATGTTAATGGTTTTCTGTAAAATGAATTGAGTTGCTCGAGTTTGACTAATGAATAAATTATACTTGTGGTCCCGCAATATATGTCTTCTGTCAATTTAATTTATATTGTTTTAATTCTATTAATTTTGTCCTTTAAGTAATCATATTGTGTTAATTTTATTCAATTGATAACATATCTTAAGAAATTATATAAGAATTAATGAAAAAATTAGTCCATTAAAAAAGGATGAAGCATTTCAAATTGAATATCTATTAGCCAATCGTTTTAAGGTGAGTGAATTGAACTAGATTGACACAACACAATACGAAAAATATAATGATAAAAAGTGACGCAATGAAAACTAAAATGACCAAATTTGACACAAAAGACAAATTATATGAGCTACTGTATAATTTTTCCTAAACTAAACTAATTGAACTCAGTTCCAATCAACTCGTTTAAGAAAAACTTGAAAGATAAACCAACCAACATTAAACATGTTTTTTAAACTTATTAAAATTTCAAATCAAGTTTAAACGACTCATCATGGACGTGTTTACAGCATAATATTTGTGTACTTCTTTAGCCTTTCGACTGTTGAAATTGCAATGCATTTCTTGTTAATTTAATTTAATGTTTTGTGCTTATTTGAAGGTTGTGAAAAATGTATGGGAGCTCTGGCCGGGAAAGTTGATCGGTCCAATGATACCATCAGCATACTTGGACCAGCGAATTGAAGACGACAAAGGGTACGGAGCCAGTCTATGGAAGCCACTCAGCTCCGAATGCGCCAAGTGGCTCGAAACCAAGTCAAGCCAATCCGTCATTTATGTCTCCTTCGGAAGCATGGTCTCTTTGACAGAGGAACAAATGGAGGAAATGGCATGGGGATTGAAGGGAAGCAATTTGGACTTCATTTGGGTGGTAAGAGAGTCTGAGATTACTAAATTGCCCTCTGAGTTCATGGACTTTACAACAAAAGGCAAGGGTCTTATAGTAACTTGGTGCAACCAGCTAGAAATGTTGGCTCATGAAGCCATTGGTTGCTTTGTTACACATTGTGGTTGGAACTCTACACTTGAAGGGTTGGGCCTTGGTGTGCCAATGGTTGGGGTGCCAAAGTGGGCTGACCAATTGACAAATGCTAAGTTTATTGAGGAGATTTGGGGTGTTGGGGTCAGGGCTAAGGAGGATGAAAATGGGGTTTTGAGGAGAGAAGAGCTCATGGGTTGTTTGAAGGAAATAATGGAAGGAGAGAGGAGTGTTGAGATTAGAAAAAATGCTTGTAAGTGGAAGGAGTTGGCAAAGGAGGCAATTAGTGAAGGAGGGAGTTCAGATAAGTCCATTGATGAATTTGTAGAGCATTTGAAGTGTGGGAATGAAAAAGGAGTGGTAAAAAAATTGACTAATGAAAATGTTCATTGTTAATTTGAAACTTATTTTGCCCAAGAGAGTTGCAGGTTCAAATTTCATATGGAGTAGTTGAGTATAATTTTTTTTTTTTTTTTAATAAGGTGTTGGCGTTTTGTGCCGACATGTGTCATGTTATGTCATATACTCGTAATTGTTCGATTTAATTTTTGATTTAAAATATTTAAATCATGAAATTGTTCCTGATAGAACAAAGTGAGTCACCATTTTAAAATAGTAGAATTTATTATTTTTGTGGAAAATGTGAAAAACAATCCTTAGGGTGACTTACTGCTAAAAAAGTGTATAAAAATGCATTGAAATGTGTGAAACTATTTTGAGATATATGTAAAATGTATTGAAATTATAAATCTATTGTCATTTAGTGTTTCTTATAAAATAAATAAATAAAAACTCTCAAGACTATCATTAGCAAAATCTTTTTTATATTACTTTTTTTAAAGACAACTGGGCTAATGTTACACATTAAATAGTATGAAATATTTACCCCAAAACTACCAAATAACTCTCAATTCACCTCACTTGCCACTTGAGCCGCAGGACAGGCTTCCAATCCCCTCAAACCTTTTTTATTTTATTTTTATCGGTAGTGTTATATACACCAATTAGTATACTAACTAATATTATGTCATTATTACTGATCTCACCTATTAATTAAATTACAAATACCTAAAACTTCTAAAATTATGTCACATCATCTATTAATACACTAGTTAGTACACTAATTAGTACATATAGAATTATTCTATTTTTATTACTTCTATTTACAACTTATTATTAGGTAACATTTCAACAGAACTCATAAAATCTTTTAATTTATTCACATTTCAACAAAACTCATAAAATCTCATTTAATTTATCGGTGATTGTATTTTTTTTAACAAAATTATTCACTTTGTTTGGTTCTGGTTTTCAAAAAACAGTTTCTAGAAAATTCTACTATTTTATTTTCTGTATTTTAATGTTTTCAATAATTTTTTAAAAATATTTTAAGCAATTTGTTTTTAATTTTTAGACACACCTAACATAAATGCAATTAAAAAGTATAATATTTGTGAAAAAAAATCTATAAAAAATGCACTAAATACCAAATAATACAAAAAAAAAATAATATGAAAATTTAGTACATTTTTTGTATTTTTTTATATTTATTAATTTTTTAAAATATTTTTTCACAAATATTTTACTATTTAGATATATCTAAGTAAGGTGTATTTAAAAAAGTAAAAAAATTGATTAAAATTTAAAAAATATTCACTAAAAACCAAAAAGAAAAATACAAAAAAATAAAAAAAACTCAATTTTCAAAAAACTGAAACCAAACCACTAATTATTTTTTAAATGCTAGAGACCAACAAATTTAGACTTGTAAATTCATTCACAATGATATTACAAATGAATTGGGCCTACTATCATTGAATGTGTAATAAATTTAAAAAATGCTTGAGACTCCTATTTTTTGAAAACCCCCACAACCCCCTTTGGATCTGCACCATTGATGTATGAATGAGCCTATACTGTGGAGATCTAAAAGGGATTATAAGAGTCTAAAAAATGAGGGTCTCAATCACTGTTGAAAAAATCAATACCTATCATCCCTCGTCATCAAGGCCAACTGACATTTTTGGGGCCAAAGCATACTTCCGATATGGGATCTTTCATAAAAAAATTTTAAAAAATGTTATAATAAGATTGTGATTTTTTTTTTTCTTTTTCATAGTGCCTACAAAAAGATTACTTTTATATATAACTAAGTTTACAATAAAAAAATATCAAAATAATGCAAGCTCAAGTATTAAATAAAAAGTAAAGAAACCGAACAAAATATGATTGGAATATTTCTATTCTCACATTTTTAATTACAAAATTGCTAATCAGGCTTGCATAATTCAACTTATGAACTAAATCATTTTCAATGGATAAAATTATTAAATCATTTAATATTTCCTGTGATATGGTTGACCAAAAGTAATATTTATTCAATCTTAAATTCAAAAATTTATTTTCTAACAAATAATTATAACAGGTATAATTAATTATATTATATATACAATTCATGCATTTGAAAAATCCAAAGAACTCACAATATCAATAGGCTTTTTTGGTTTTTCCCGATAAAAATAATTATCTATTAGTTTTAATTTTCACCGAATTTTATCGGGCCTTTCAAATTCAAATGATTTTTTTTTAAAATTTTTTAAATTTTTTATTTTTATGGGCTAGTATAATAGTTACAAAGTGGCTGCTTTGCTTGCTTTAGGTCAAAGCTGACCCTATCTATCATTGCAGGTTAAATTCTGAGAGTGATTCTCAAACCTTCACTTTACGTTTTAAAAGGGAGTGTGAAGTGAAGGGTTGCAAATTTGACTATATAGTCGATAAATTTAAGGTTATACATATATAATTCTAAGTTTCAAACCAATTTTTGTATATGTTGTATTTGGTTCATAAATCTAGGTAGAAAGTTGGAAAAAGAAATGAAAATGTGTGTAAAATATAATTATATTTCATTCACATTTTATTTATATTTTTCTCTGTCTCCCTACTTATGAACCAAACACAATCTGAAAGTAACAAGAGATAACGTAAAACAAGTTCCTCTATATATATTTCATCCACAAATTAGAATATAGATTTTAAAAAAGAATCTACTCTCAAAATTTTTAAAAATTGACTTTTTAATGTACTTAAAATTTTTAATCATAACATACCAAAAAAAAAGAGCATAAATTCCACACGAATAATTTTTTATATTTTTTTATTTTTTTAAAAAAAAACTTTGAACATTTCAATGATTTTGACATTTTTCATCAACAAATTCACAAACCAATATATTATTAAGGTAAATTATTTAAATTTGTTTTTTATATTTTCTTTTAATTATATTTCTAATTTAAATAATTTTTTCTCATATTGAAAAAATTGTTCGAAATTTAATTATACATCTTATCAATACTTATTATTTATCACTGAATGTAATAAATCAAGTTCTATTGTTCTTCCCTTTTAATATTTTTAATTTAAAGTCTTTTTTTTTATTATTATTATTGCTAGTGTTGTGCTCATTTTTTCATTTTTTTTTTTTTTTTGTGTGATTATTTTTAGAGAAAACAAATATGTCTAATAGCAAATATGAATCTGGATATGAAAAACCACTACAACAAAAAACAGAAATGGCGACCAAAAAATGAAATTTCGTCACTGAAAGTGCATGAAATGGCGACTAAATTGGAATTTGTCGCCGAAAAGCAGGTTTTTAGCGACTAAAAGAGTTTAGTCGCCGAACAGCAGGTTTTTAGCGACTAAAAGGAAGTTTTGTCGCCTAATATAGGGTTTTCAGCGACTAAAGTTTGTTTAGTAGCCAAAAGTCACGGTTTTTAGCGACTAAAATAATTTAGTAGCGAAAAGGTATGGTTTTGGCGACTAAAAACAGGTTTAGTCGCTGATTATAGCAGTTTTGCCGACTAAAAACAATTTAGTCGCTGAAAGTGGGGGTTTTGCCGACGAAAATCCATTTTAGTCGCCCAAAATAGGGGTTTTGGCGACGAAATTTCTGTTTAGTCGCCAAAAGTGCTGATTTTTAATTGAGAACTTGTTTTTTTAGCGACAAATAAATAATTAGTAGCCCAAAATAATACAATTAGCGACTAAATAATGGTTTTAGTCGCCAAAAGTCGCCTAATTTTTTTTTAGTAAATAATTTATTTTTGACCTAAATTATATTGAATTAAAAAAATTATATTTATAAATATTATTTTGTATTAATTGCGGTTAATATACTATATAAATAATATATATTGCATATATGTTCATGTGAGGATGTACTGGCATAGTGGAGGGAATGTTGTGCAAAGGGTTTGGCGTATGGAAGTGGGACGTCGCAAGTTCGAAACTTGTTGGGAGCAGCGGAGGCAAAAAAAAAAAATTTCTGAAAATACTTTCAGCGACTAAAGTGAATGGTCGCCAAAGGTATAAATAATAAAATAAAAATAAACTATTGGCGACTAACAGTTTAGTCGGCAAAGGTATAATTTCCAAAAAAGAAATTGACTATTGGCGACAAAATCTTTAGTTGCTGAAGACAGGGGTTTTGGCGACTAACAGTGTTTTAGTCGCCAAAGGCATTGGCGACCATGTATTGGCGACAAGACGGGCGACTAAAATTTTTAGTCGGGAAAAGTGAAATTTTGACATTTGGCTGTAGTGAACTTAAGAAAAATAAATAATTATAGAAAATCTTATTCAATCTAAAAAAGGAAAATCTTATTCAATCTAAAAAAGGAACTCTTGATAAATTCATTACAACTATATTATCAATTGAAAAGATTTGGTAGCAAAACTCGAATATAAAGATTTAATTAATATTTTTTGCATCTCAAAAAGTTAGAAAAAAAAATTTTAATAAAAATTTTATTAAAAAAATTTATTATATAGAAGGTCTCATTTTTAATTATTGCTTTAGGGCACAAATTATCTAGAGCCGACCCTATTATTATGCTATCTTGTAAAAATCTTAATTTTATTCATATTTGCCTCCTTGTTTCTTTAGGCTGTGCAATTTTTTATCAATATTTAACATCCAAACACAGCTTCAAAATTATTGAATAGTGTAAGAATATCAAAGTTCTAGAATCTTGAGTCATAACCTAACCTGTTTTGGTATAGGAGAATAGAAATTTGATTATAGAAATTCTTGTGTGACTTGATTCAATGAGTGACATGGGTCGATTTTATCCTTTACTTCATCAATTAAGTAATTTCCACCCAATTTCATTTTAAATTATTCATCTATAATGCTAAACTTACTATTTTTTTAATTTTATTTTTATATATGATATTATGATTTCTATTTTTTTACTTGTCTATATAATAATAGTGTAAATGGGTCCATCACTAATATATATCTCCAATGTAATTGACAATTAAATTGATGCATCAGCTAAGGAAAATTCTCCGGTATACAATACACACTGTGTACAACCCTACTACAAAATTACATAAGTTTTTACAAATTTATATAAGTGATATCATAAAAATGGGTAAGTTGAACACAAATTCGCAGAAGTCTATTCATAATAGTGAACTTATGTGTATTTGTGTTCAACTCATGCATTTTTGTAAGATCAATTATGTAAATTCGGAAAAACTTATGTAATTTTGCGGTATGATTACATACGGTATACATTGCACACCAGAGCATTACTCATGAGAAAATACTATAGAAATAACAATAATGATAGAGAGTTCTAAATTTGGAACTCTAAAGAGAGCTCTAATGATGTTGCAAGAGAAAAAGAAAAAACAAACAAAACAAAAATATAGGCACACACATCACATCACATGTGGGGTTCACTCCTTGCAACATCACTAGAGCTCTTTTTAAAATTCTAAAATTAGAGCTCTCAATTTTTATTCTAGAAATAAATAGTCGTCATAGCATTATTCACTATGCATTGATCGTTAATATAGTGTGAATGATATGTGATATTATGAGAGGAGTTTATATTGTTGGATCGAACAGACAAGAAAACACATATAGTTGAGGAGTCAAAACTTGTCACATAATCAATCATATAAAACAACAAAACAATTTGAATAAAACCACATCTTTTATGATGAGTTCGACTGTTACACTCCAGATTTACAAAATCTGAACAATGAGAATAAATCATCAATAACAAAAGAAAAGACAATAATAAACATAATAAAAACTCTCTCTTATATGTATGTGTATATATATATCAATGTCGTTTATTACATGAGATTTACCTATTACATACATCTTACATTCAACATTAGTAAATATATAGTATGTAATTCAAAAGCAACTAATATTATATGTAATTAAAGTGCCCTTAGACTTACATCAAATAAAATGGTGTAACCCTTACAAAAATGACACGCGGCCTACTAAATAGATGGCTCAGGATCTACAAATCAAAAGAGCTCTCTCTTAGCTCAAGCACATATCCAATGCCTCGCCTCATGGTCGGGGCACGCCATCAACATCTGAAAAAGATTTCAGCTACGTAGGATGAACATATAGTTCAGTAGGGTAAATCTCATAAGATAATATGTTTCTACAAACGTAAATGATCATGATGCTACATATGTATAATATGCTCAAAACGTTTTCCTTATATCAATATTTCTCATTATCATCATTAATGACTCGGTGAGTCCTCTCAAGTACATGTATCTGCTAGTGGTCATCGCTAAGCACCACCTAATCTAGTGCACTATTTGAAGTTACACTCTACCGGTGGCCATCGCTAAGAGTCACATAAACACAACTAAATTTACCGATTGCTAACCGGAAAGACCTTGACACCTATATTGTGCAGCTTTTCAGTTTTTCACCATGAAATATCAAGTGAAATTAATACTAATCTCAACTATACATGACCCAAAATCACCACTAATCTTTCAATTAAAAGCATGATGTTTTAATGAAACTAATGCAACGATGTAATATTCAATTATCGTAAAACATGCTTTGTGCACCTCTATTCATCAAGGAATTTTCATTCTCATTCAACAAGGAGTTTTCATTCTCGTAAAACCAACAATTCAATAATATAATGAAAGAAATTATCACTTCCAAACACCCAATAATTGTAACGCCCCGAAAATTTATAACATTATATAAGTACATCAACCAACATTGATTATAAGAAAATGTATGATTCTTCAACCTTTACATCATAGATCATTAAGGTTTGTACAAAAGAATCCCACATGCGAATTATACATTCAATGATATCAAATACATGAATCTATAGCATGTAGAACATCAACTTCAAAAGTAAATAAAATGCCCTCAAGGGCTTTCAAATTCCAAGGCTTAAGGCCGGTTACACAAAAAATGGTCTCTTGGACCCAAACAGTTATAGCCCTTGGCTAACAAAAATATGCCACAACAAAAATAAGAGCCCTATGCTCCCAACACATACGTCCACGCCCTAACTTGGCGGTATCACCATGTCTTTTCTTGCACCAAAATCCCATAAGGGTGAGCATAAAACCCAGTAGGAAATTCTTAACAAAATA